>VZTY01032182.1:246578-265378 GCA_013400935.1 Turnix velox | reverse complement strand
AAACTATTCTATGATAAATAAAACAAAAAGGGCTGCAGAGAGGTGGGAGTTGGTCTCACCTCCCAGATAACAGGTAGAAGGACTAGAGGAAAGGGCCTGAAGTTGCTCCAGAGGGGTGTTTGAATGGATATTAGCAAAGTTTTACACTGAAAGGGTTATTAAGTGTTGGCAAGTGGTTGAGTCACTGTCCCTGGATGTGTTCAAGACAGGTAGACTGCTTAGAGATCCTATTTGGGGATGGATGGTTTTTTCAGAATTGGGCTGATGGTTGGACTGGATGGTCTGAAATGTCCCTTCGAACCTAAAAAAAATCTATGATTCAACATGTTAGCCAGAAATAAGCTGAGGTCAGACAATCCCTATTTTATATGTCTCTCTTTTTCTTTTCAGTGGAGTCTAAGAAGAAAAATAAGTACTTATTTACAGGATACAAAAGTCTGATAGCAGCATGAGTCACTAAAAGTGGCGTGCTCAGTTTCTGTGACCCTTGACATGACATTCAAAGGCTTTTAAATTTATTACATTTTTTTTTAAATCTCAAAAAATTCTGAATAATACAAGTAGAAAATACCAAGTTGCTTTTGGGTAAAAGCTTTCAGATCCCCAGTGGTACTGAGTGACCAGACAGACCAGCACAAGCCTCTCAAGGGAGTTAAAACTAATGAGTTTTGAATCATTTTCCTTACCAGGTTTTGATGGATTCGGTGATGACTCAGAGCTTGAAACTCATCAATTGCACTAAGGTTCCTCTGTACTTCAGGCTTCTTCTGTCTACGCCCTTCAGTCTGTCCAGCACAGATCCCAAAAAGAACACCAAAATATCCCACAGCAAAAAGGAGGAGGAGGAAGAACAGCGACCACAACTTGTACTTTATCCACAGCAAAACATGCTGGTAGGCTTCAAAATAACAATCCTCTGCCAGAAGAGAGGTAGTGTGGTTTGGAAGAACCACAGGAATGACACAACCTGTATAGAAATCTCCCACTTTCAGGCAAAATAGTGGTAAATCTGCCTGTACAAAGTATTTTTCCACAGTGGCCCTGATGTGCTTCTCTCAGCATCCCTGACCCATTGCAAACTTTGGCCAGCAGTGAAAATACCCCTCAAGGCTTGGTTTTTGGATAAGGACAAAATCCCAATTGAAGAGGAGACAGTAGAAAGCTTAAGTGGGAAAGCAATTCAATGTTTCTAAAAATATAAGCTACACTTCCCCCCCCCCACTTTGCTCTGCACATCTATTCTTAATGTGCATTTTATTTATAGTTGTGCTATTGATTGTTGAAATGCAACAGTAAGATTTATCAGCTGTTGGAGGAAGTGTCCCTGCCCATGGCAGGGGGGTTGGAACTCGATGATCTTTAAGGTCACTTCCAACTCAAACCCTTCTATGATTCTGTGATTCTGCCCCTCTACTCCGGTCTCATGAGACACTATCTGGAGTACCATGTCCAGTTCTGGTGGCCTCAGCACAAGGACATGGACCTGTTAAAGAGATAGTCCAGAGGAGGGCCACAAGGATGATCTGGGGGCTGGAGCACCTCTGCTACAAGAGGCTGAAAGATTTGTGGCTGTTCAGCCTGAGGAAGAGAAGGCTCAGGAGAGGCCTCCTGGCANTGGCAGGGGGGTTGGAACTCGATGATCTTTAAGGTCACTTCCAACTCAAACCCTTCTATGATTCTGTGATTCTGCCCCTCTACTCCGGTCTCATGAGACACTATCTGGAGTACCATGTCCAGTTCTGGTGGCCTCAGCACAAGGACATGGACCTGTTAAAGAGATAGTCCAGAGGAGGGCCACAAGGATGATCTGGGGGCTGGAGCACCTCTGCTACAAGAGGCTGAAAGATTTGTGGCTGTTCAGCCTGAGGAAGAGAAGGCTCAGGAGAGGCCTCCTGGCAGTGTCCCAGTACCTGAAGGGGCTACAGGAAAGCTGGGGAGGGGCTGTTTGCTAGGGCATGGAGCTATAGGATGAGGGACAGTGTTTTTAAAGTACTGCAGGGGAGGTTTAGATTAGACATTAGGAAGAAGTTCTTCACCATGAAGGTGGTGAGACACTGGCACAGGTTACCCAGAGAGGTGGTGGAGGCCCTATCCCTGAAGACATTCAAGGCCAGGCTTGATGAGTCTCAGAGCAACCTGATCTAGTGAATGGACTAGATGACCTTTAAAGGTCCCTCTTAACTCTATGATTCTATGAAATGCTGTTCAAATGGAAAGATTTCCAGAGAAAGCAGTCTCTCATTCCCTTAAATCGGATGCAGACAGGGCAAAGAAAGAGAAACTGGTTTGTTTTGGGTGTGTGTGATAACATGAAAAGAAAGTAAGTCCCAGAGTCAAGTATTAGCTGGGGTGCAAAGAATGAATAACGTTTACATTTTTGCAGTATTCATTTTGACATGAGACACACATGCCTTCATTCTGCTTGTGTGGGGAAAAAAGAAGAATTCCATTTTTTAAACAGCCTTGGGAATATGGTATTTGTAACTTTGGAAATTTGTAACTGGGGAGTGTTTCTCCCATGTGGTTCAGAGATCAGCTCTTCATCTTTACACTCCATCTCTATGCATTGCAATCATGAAATTAATTGTTTTCTTCAATGATAATGCTTCGTTCCAATGGGAATTTGGCTGTTGGTGTGACACTTTTGGGTTCCAGTGGGAAAATGTGCTCCTTTGAGCAGTATTTACTTTGGATTTCCTGCACACTGTGTCTCCTTATGTGATTGTAATCCCAGTTCCTCTTCCCACAGGTGAAAGTGTCATTTCACACAACTCTGGAGTTACTTGCATATCAACATTTGCCAGATGCCCAGCTGCTTCCTGGATTCCAAGTGCTCCATTGTGAGAATGGAGAGAGAAAGCTGAAGTTTCATCAAAATCTGGTCATTGAATACAGTAACTGCACTTCCCAGGTGAGCTCAGAGCAACATCTCTGGGCCCTGAGAAATAGAATCATAGAATAGTTTGGGTTGGAAGGGACATCGAGTTCAACCCCGCTGCCATAGGCAGGGACACCTCCCACTACATCAGGTCACTCAGTGCCTTGTCCAGCCTGGTCTTGAACACCTCCAGAGAGGGGGCATCCACAGCCTCTCTGGGCAACCTCTTCCAGTGCTTCACCACCCTCACTGTAAAGAATTTCTTTCTTATGTTAAGTCTAAATCTACCCCCTTCGAATTTACGTCCGTTGTTTCTGGTCCTCCCATCTGATACCAAATCTGATACAACAAAGGGCCATGTTGTATCAGCACCTCTGACTCAGCATGGATGTGCCTCAGGATTTGTGGCCAGCAGCTCAAGGGAGTTGATTCTGCTCCTGTGATACCCCACTTGGTATACCAAGGGTCCACTTTTGAAGCCCTCAGCATGGGAAAGACATGGACCTGTTGGAGAGGGTCCAGAGGAGGCTACAGGAATAATCAGGAGGGTGAAGTTCTCCTATGAGAACAGGCAGTGAGGATTGGGCTTGTTCAGCCTGGAGAAGAGAATGCTTCAGGGAGGCATTATAGTCTCTTCCAGTACCTAAAAGGGGCTCCAGGGAGTGATGGGAAGAGACTTTATGAGGGTGTGGAGCAACAGGATGAGAGGTAACAGTTTTAAACTGAAAGAAGGTACGCTTAGATTACATATTAGGAAGAAATTCTTTGCTGTGAGGTGGTGAGACACAGGTTGCCCAGAGAAGCTGTGGCTGTCCCATACTACGGCTTTGAGCAACTTGGTCTGGTGGGAGATGTCCCTACCCAAGGCAAGGGGTTGGAACCAGATGATCTTTTAGGTCTGTTCCAACCCAGGCTATTCTTTTACTCAGCTTTCCAGTACAGTCATGTCTAGAGTGAAGTTTATCACTCAGTGACACAGTAAATGACCATAGATTTGCAATAGGAGATGGCCCTTGGTGACTTTCAGATGGACAGAAGAGTTTGGGATCAGCAGCTCGGTGCTGGTACCCCAGCCCTCTGCTCAGCCTGGATGACACAACTCAAATGGTGGCCCCATTGCAGCATGTCTGTCTGAGACAGAGGGTCAGCACTGTCTTAGCCAATGTGCCACCACTGAGTCACCAAGTGTCACCTCCCACAGTACCCCAGCATATCTCCAACATTACCCCAGTCTAACTCCTGTGGTGTGGTCACAGCCCACATGCTTTTAAAGACTGATCTCTTCTAGTTAGAAAGCTGCAATCTACCCCTCTAGTCTCCAGCAGTGCCAGTATACTGCAGGCACTTTTTTTTTCATAACAGGTATTTCTGAGGACTGATCTGTGTAGGATTCCAGCACCGTATCTCAGATACAGGCACTTTCATAATCATCTTGGGCAATCAGCACAAATGGAGTGACTCACAGCAGCCCAGATCCAGTCCTGTGGGACAGGGAGATGTTGTAATGTCTGCATCTCCACAGAAAACCCTAAAAACAAATCAGAACGTCCACTCTGTGTTTCTTCATGAGGACCACAGTGTCTGGTTGGAAAAAACTATCCCAAAATGATCAAACAAACAACAACTTGATTCACTTGAAGCTGCAGGATGGGGAATTGACTCTATTACGAAAGAGGGGAGAAGGACTCAGAGCTTGAGGTCAGAATGATCTGGCTGTAGTGGGTGTTACTAAAGCCCTACAAAAACAAGGTGGATTTTATTCTCCTCCTGTGTTTTGCAGCTGGTCCCAGTAACTGCTTACCTCACCATCCCACTTCTGGAACTCTCTTGTGACACTGTGGATTTCAGGACCTGCTTTGTGGCACAGACCAAGACTGAACACATCTTCCTGTGGAACAGGAGTGGCTGTAGAAGCTTCTGGGTGGCACTGATGGGTATTCTGGTTTTGGAGTTGCATTTCCTTCTTGTGTAGCAGCAATGTTGGGTGATTTTCTACAACATGACTGCACACACCAACTCAATTTATAGCCTAAGCCACTAGATGATCATGTTGGCTGCAGACATCCCAGATCTGCTTCTCACTTATAAGGGCTTTTTCTTTTTTTTTTTTTTTCTTTTTCTGTTTATCTTTTTTTGTTTACTTTTGATACCAGCATATCTAGCTCTGCTGATTTCAGCAGTGACTCCAGGTTTAACCAAAAGGTTGAATCCCAGGCAGGTAGTGTTCATGCTTTGCTCCTTTCTAATATCATCCTAAGGGGCAACAAAATGCTTCTTGTCATTTTGGTTTGAGCTTGTGCCTCATGATTTTGACAACAGATGGATTTCAAAGCAAAGATGAGGGCCTTACTAATTTGAGAAGGTTATTGATCACTCCCCTCCATTAGAGGACTGAAAGATAAGCTGGTGACATGCATAGAAAGACTCTGAGGGGGTGATTAATTGGCTCATAGCAAGGAGAAATGTTTCTAAGTGCTGCATCCTATAAAAACTGATAGAGAGGCTCTCACATGGGTGTGTTTGATATTTGCCCCTCTCTCTGCAGATGAAGAGGGAAGGCACAATGACCCTGAGGTGTTTTCCATCTCTCCTGCTAATGGCATTTTGGAGGCACGTGAAGGAGATTCTCCCACCAAAGAGATTCTGCAGATCAGCTTTACTGCAAGGTACAGGCAACGGCTCAAATCTTGCTGTTACTCCCTTTCTTTGGGACAGTGCCTTCAACGGGGCATAGCTCAAGCCTGGACATCAGAGGCTGATGTGGCAGCTGAGGCTTTTGTGCATCCAGCACTTCATTAAGATGGAGAAGCGAGTCAGCACTGCATCTGCTTGAAACTCAACTCTCTTCTCTCCACAATTTAGGAGTGACACCGAGTATGAAACAATGGTGACCATTACTGGGCTGCTGGGAGAGAAACCTTGCCAACTCCAGCTCAGGGGCCAAGGAACATACGATGGGAAGTATGAAGACCTGTATTTAATTTAAGCCAGACAACATGGGACATGTCAAGGTAATGGGTGAGGTGCAGATGTGTCTCAGTTTTCACCTACTCCAGTTGTTTTCACATAGGACTGGAATTTTACCAGAACAAAACCTTCAGTTAAAAAACCCCCTCATGATAAATAATCACAACCTCTTTCTTTGCTACTGCTTTTCTACTGGGAAAAGCTCCCCCTTGCCCAGAAAACCAGGCTTTGCAAAATTGCTTTTAAATTGCAGCTGTAACAAGTTAGGGCAAAGCCCTCTGTTCACCACAGCCAGCCTCAAACTACAATTAAAGATGATTTGTTCTTCAAAAAAGCAGCTCTTGTTTTGCATTGTTTATTTGTTTGACATTAAAGTGCACACTGACATATAATAAAGGCAAGAATCAGTGCATGGAGCAGCATTCCCCTGGCTGTTTGCTTGGTGCCAGAGATGAAAATGGGACGAGCCAAGTTTGCCTGGACTCCTTGGCAAAGTCCCAGCCTGTTTCATTGTGCTGGGGCACTAAGAACATCCCCTCTGGCTGCAGAGGGAGCAACTTGTTTCCTTTTAATCCTTTTCCCCTCCACGGTTCCCATTTACTCTCATTTCTCTTTCAGTGTTTTCAGTATCACTTCAGCTGAAGTTCACCAAAAATCCCACTTAAGAACCCACTAAGTGTTCCACTTTTAGCTAAGGGAGGTGTATGCAGAGAGGAGGGGGCTGCAATCCACACTGGAGAACAAAAGCTGTGTTGAGCTGCCTTCTGTCTGGTTTGAAACAGATTTGGGACAGCAGCAAGAGCTGAGTTTCATACACAGCAACTTCAGTGTGAAAAAAAGGACCCTCAAAAGCTGCCTCTTTAATTAATTTAAGAGGAAAATAGCTTAAAGTCCAGCATGGTTGCTGAGACAGGCTACAAATGAGAACCTAAGAACATAAATCTCTCTCACTACTGCTGACCATCAAGTCCCAATCAGCACAAAGAGAAGACAAATATATTGCAAGAACCCAATTGTATTAAGTGCAAAACAAGAGCCAGCACAGAGAAGTTCAGCCTGTGTTAGAAAATTTCTTGACCTGTCCATGAGGATGAATTTATTTGAAGATAATGACATTGAGTACATTCAATCTGTCAGCTCTTGAGTTTCAGTGATCTGTTAATTCCTCCCAAGATGAAGAAGAGATAAGGGAGAACTTGAGGAGATGAAACATCACTGACGTTCCTGCAGTGCTTGCAGTAATTTGAAATCTGGTTTATGATGAGTAAGTAAATATTATTAAACACAAGCTGGTTGTGTTTCATTAGTTACACAAGCTGATAATTAGAGATGTGCTAAAGATGAAATTTCAAAACTTTCAAATTCCTAGCTTCTGTAAATCATCAAAACCTTTCTCTTCAGGCACCTTAACCGTTTCTTTGCTCCCAAGGTTTTAAGTCTTCCTGAGGCTTCAGAGAAGGCTGGTTAAGAGAAGAAAGCTCAAGTTCATCCTCCAGCACTGGGACAACGTAAGACAAAGCCAACTTAGGGCTCAGGTGGAACAAATGTGACTGGAGAGGTGTAAAGTCATTGCACTGCTTTCAAAACCAGTTCTTCTTGACTCTTACAAATGGTAAAATCTTCTCAGCAAACCCCAGAAAAGCCTCTTTACCTGTACTGTTGGTTTTCTGAGCAACCCAATACTATGCAAATATCAAGCAAATAGTACACCATGAACTTGCTGATAATATTCAGAGAATATAGGAATCATTTAGATTAGAAATAGTCATTTGTGATTGCCACAGAAGGCTCTGGAGTTGAGCATCAGCTGAGGATGGTTTGTTAATGCCATTTTCCCACCTTAATCGATCCATAGATTGATTCCACTTCCCAATTGTGCCTACAATTAGTAGATGGAGTAAGGAATCCCTGAATGTGCTTAATTTCACAGTGCAAATCATGTCTTATTATTAAGGAAGGCAGAGAATGAGGAGTTTTTAGTTCCCCGGGTACTCAAAGACAGCAGCAGCGCCCATGCCTGTGCCGATGCACATGGATACCACACCGTATGCTCTGAAACCAAAGAACACGTGGAATTAAGAAAAAAACAGATCAGATTTAGATCATCTAGGGGGAAATAAAAAGAATAAATCCGAGCTATCTGTTGTTCTTGCATTTCACCAAGAGGTTCTAATTCTGGGGCAGGTCCTGGTGCCCTGGAGGGTGTTTGCAGAGCACGTGGAGATATGTTTCTCTGCCTGCTTCAGGCACCAAAGAAACTGGAACTGAATTATTACAAAGCTGGATGCAGCCTGGTCTTGCAGAGCCACCAGCTCTGAACATTGACTTGATGCTTTAATGCTGTGTGGTAGAGATGTCGTCTCCAGGGCCCTGTATAACCACAGAGCAGGAGACTCTATTCATAGACAGCAAGACACTACACAGCACTCCACAAAGGGAACCATCAGGAATTCATGTCCAAAGCCACAAAGGGATGGAGAAAGCTCAGCCCAACCCAATCCTTACTTGTGAGTTATTTCTTCAGCTACACAAAGGGCATTAAGGCCAACACTGTTCCTCAGCACTCACCTTCTCCCTCTGCGCTTCAGCTCATTGAGCAAAGTGACAACTTGACGAGCACCAGTACAGCCCAGTGGGTGCCCCAGAGCTATTGCTCCTCCCAGGGGGTTGACCTTCTCCATGGGAATGCCCAGCTTCTCAACACAGTACACAGCCTAGAAGGACATAGGGAATGGTTTCATGGAGATGCTCTCAGCTCTGCTGTAGTAGAGAGCTAAGAGGCCCAGAGAGAAGAGACCAGTGATATCATCTGTGTATGAAAAGAGACAGCAAACCATCCTGGGCACATCTAGGGGCTTCAGAAGACTCAAAATGATCAAATTATCTTTGTTAAACTCTACATCATCATTTAAGTTGTTCTTCACTATGAAGGTGGTGAGACACTGGCACAGAGGGTGGAGGCCCCATCCCTGGAAATATTCAAGACCAGGCTTGATGAGGCTCTGAAGAACCTGATCTATACAAGTTGTCCTCCTCACTTCAGGAAAGCTGGACTAGATGACCTCTGATGGTCCCGTCCAACTTTATGTTTCAGTGATCATTGTGTCCCCTGCTCTAAAGGATTAAAGAGTACTTGGAGGCCTGACTCCAGCTGAAGCTTGTTTCCCAAGGGAGAGGAGCAGAAGCACAACACAAACCAGAGCACTAGAAGCGAGCTGAGCCCATCAGCTCCATCTCAAACTCAGCCCAGGTGTTTTCTCATGGGCTTGTGAAAGACACAGTACTGAGGTTTCTACCTTTCCTGAACACCACCCACCCACTACCAAATTACAGCCCTTGTGAAACTCAAGTTTTGCAAGTCAGGATGAGGATACGATAGTACAGATTACATTCTTATTCAGTGGACACATTTGATTTTTTTCTTTTCTAATATTAAGCAATACCTTGCTCATTTTTATACGAAGGGAAAGCCAAACAAACTGTGCACATCAATATCAGGCAGAAAATGCAGTATGTGGGACAAGTTCAAATGTAGCTTAGCTGAAAGACACCTGGCTCAGACAGGACAGTCACTTACCTGGCTGGCAAAGGCTTCATTGATTTCATAGATATCGATGTCATGAACTGTCAGGCCTGTGGTTCAGAAAAGTCAGGATTTTAAAGGAGGTATTTTTGTATTCTGACATTAGGAAGAAGTTCTTCAGCATGAGGGTGGTGAGGCCCTGGCACAGATTGCCCTGAGAGGTGGTTGAGACACCCTTCCTGGAGACATTCAAGGCCAGGAATAATGAAACTCTGAATTAATGAAACTCTGAGCAACCTGATCTAGTGCAGGATGTCCCTGCTCACTGCAGGGGAGGTTGGGCTAGATGGCCTTTGAAGGTCCCTCTCAACTCTATGATTCTGTGACTACATTAAAGAGAGTAATTCACCCAAAGCTCCCTCTTTATGAGCCCTAGTTCTACTCCACTCATGAAAGTAAGAGGGGGACATGCCTGTGGGGCATCTACACCTGTACACATTTATGTGTACAGTGCCTAAAGACTGTAAAGTATCAGAATCCAGGGTATTATTTATTAGTAGCTTATCAATACCTGAAAGGACCTACAGAAAGACAGGGGTAGGACTTTTTAATAAGATATGTGATGGGAGGACTAGAAATAATGCATCTAAATTGGAAGAGGGGAGATTCAGGCTGGAGATAAGAAAGAAATTCTTTACAGTGAGAATAGTGAAACACTGGAGGAGGTTGCCCAGAGAGGCTGTGGATGCCCCCTCAATCCCTGGAGGTGTATAAGACCAGGTTGGACAAGGCACTGAGCAGCCTGATGTAGTGGGAGGTGTCCCTGTCTATGGCAGGGGGGTTGGAACTCCATGATTTTTAGGGTCCCTTCCAACCCAAACTGTTCTATGATTCCATGATTTTATATCACTGAGTACATCAAGTTGCCTTAGATTTTTATGTGATTCCAATCTTTAATCCCTATGCGAAGAAAGGTGTGAAAGATAAAAGTATGGATGAGCATGAGAACCTACTAGTGACAGACTGACAAAGCAATCAACAGCTACAAAAGCTATTAAACCTGATGAATATAATAAATACAGCACTTTGAAAGAGATCCTCAAGTTCATCGTTCCTACAGCTGCAGAAAAATACAGCCCCAAATATCAGGCCACAGAGACTGATCTGCCTTTTGCCCAGCACCATACAAATGACAAACAGTTCTTACCTGCCTTCTCCAGAGCTACTGGGATGGCATAAGCTGGACCTATGCCCATGACATCAGGTGGGACTCCAACCACAGCAAAGGACCTCAGCACTCCCAGGACTGGGAGCCCCATCTGCACTGCTTTGGAGCGCCTGGCCAGGAGGACAGCAGCTGCCCCATCGCTCACCTGGCTGGCGTTACCTGTTGGAAGGGATCTATTAACACCTTGTTTGCTTGGGCAGGTAAAGCAGCAGGAAACAACATGTATTTATTAAGGGCAGAGCTGACCTGCTGTAGTGCTCCCGTTCTCCTTGAAGGCAGGCTTCAGTTTTGCCAAGCCCTCCAGGGTCGTGGAGGGTCTAATCCCTTCGTCTTGGTTGACGACGACCGTTTTTTGGTTGCCCTGATTGTCTACAACAGTGGTCTTCACTGGAACAATCTCTGCTTTAAACAGCCCCAGCTGCTGAGCTTTTGCTGCTCTGTTAAAGAACAGGAAAGGAGAAATATTCTAGAGGAGAAGGAATGGCAAGGAAACCAGTTAGTGAGAGAATAAACTAAAGTGTGACTTGGTAAATGGGCACATCAACCTGACTGTCCAGTGGTAAAGTCACATTATAACTGTATGAAAACAAATGAACCCCATCAAACATCAATTCTTACTTGTTTTAAACAGGGCAGGCTAAACCTGTGACAAGGAATGGCTGAAGTTTCACTTATTCCTGGTTTGGTCCTCCTAAAGACAAGATGGGCTTTAGACCACAAATTTCAGATGGGATTTTCTGACATCTAAATATAGCAATGAATCCACAACAGTTGCAATTTTTGCTGCACTACACAGAAGCCCATCACCTAGAGGTGACGTGAAGATAGACAGAGCCTGGTCCCTGCAATAGGAAACAACAGGACTGATAAAAGTTGGCAGAATGCAATTACACAGAATCACAGAATATCAGGGATTGGAAGGGACCTCGAGATCATCTAGTCCAATCCCTCTGCCAAAGCAGGAACAACTAGATAGGGTTACGCAGGAACTAAGTTACAGGAGCTAAGTTACAATTAGTTCAAGGTACACAGTATTCATCTTTCATATCAATGAGGTATTTAAAAGCCTCCCCAGTAAAGCTGATTTAAATATTTACCTTCCAGTAGCAGAGCACTCTCCACGGGGAATACAAATTGGGAGACTGAAAGCTTGTTTCTACCCCATTGCCACTTTAACTAATAAAATGTAAATATTTAATACTGCCAGGTAAGCCAGAGCCAGAGCAAAGCACTGAAGGACAGACAGATCAGTAGTCCCACAGACATCCTGAGAGCAAGGCCAGAAAATCACCTCTTTCCTCCTGTGAGAGGCGAGAGTGGCATTCACATAGCCTTTGGTGCCCTGGTGTCAGTGAGAAAGGCTGCCATGCCAAGTTCCCCAGGAGCAGGGCCAGAATTTAAAGGTTAACAGGGCTGTGCAGCAGCTTCCAGGATGAGATAAGTAATTGGACCAGGGCAATGCTTAAACAGAGCTCCCTAAGTCAATTAACTCTTTGGCAGCAGCAAGATTTGCCTACAACCTGTGACCAAATGGATGGTGATCCAACAGATCCCAGGGGACAGTTTGCTTTGGCAGGGATTTAAGCCAAGAGGAAGGTCACTAGAGGTGGAACTGGGCCCACACAAAGCCAAACACCTGCAGCAAAGAGAAGCCTCTTCTCAAAAGCTTGGGAGTTCTCTAGAAACAGCTACACAGAAATATCCCAAGGAGCTGGAGCACCTCTGCTACAAGGACAGGCTGAGAGAGTTGGGGCTCTTCAGTCTGGAAAAGAGAAATCTCTGGGGAGACCTCACAGCAGCCTCCCAGAACCCGAAGTAGCTACAGGAAAGCTGGGGAGGGGCTGTTTGCCAGGACACAGAGCAAGAGGACACAAGACAATGGTTTTAAACTAGAACTGGGCAGGTTCAGATTACACATTGGGAAGAATTTTTTCACCACGAGGGTGCTGAGGCACTGGAAGAGGTTGTCCAGAGAGAGGTGGTGAAGGTCCAATCCCTGGAGACATTCAAGCCCAAGTTTGACGAGGCTCTGAGCAACCTGACCTAGTGCAAGATGTCCCTGCTCACTGCAGGAGAGATGGACCAGATGGCCTCTGAAGGTCCCTTTCAACTCTATGGTATTTACTAAAAAAAAGTTCCTTTTGCTGCTGCCCACATGTTCAGTTTCAAACAGCACTGAGACAAAGCCATGAGCAAAATCTCATTTGTTTCAGAAACCTCACAGTGGTTTCAGCATCCTTTGGATGCTGAAGTACAGGGGCACTCACTGCACACACACGGTGACACTGCACAGGGTTGGTGACACAGTTCTCATGCTTGGGTTTCCTTACAGCACAGCCTGCAACACGCTCTGGTCTTCGCTCTGACCATCCCAGGCATCTTCACTTATAGTTAAGGTTTGTAAAGCAACACAATGGCCATGCTTAACCACCTCTGCCTATATTTATTCCTTAACCAGAAAGTTTAAAAACCAAAAAGAAGCACTTACTTTTGTTGGGAAGTCAAGGCAAAGGCATCTTGCTTCTGTCGGGAAACTCCAAACTTCTCCGCCACGTTTTCTGAGGTTATTCTGGGGAAAAACACCACCAGAGAGTTAACCCACTGACAAGAAGTCCAAGCTCTAGTCTTCAAGTCAACTGCTGCCTTCTCAATCTAGAGCTGCTTGGCAGAAGCAGATCCTGAATCAAACAGAGAACAAGGTTCAAATTTACTCTTGAGACTTTGCCCATTTAGCTTGAAACATCAGTCAAAAGGATTTTCTATGGGAGCTGCTGAGCTTCCCACTCAGGATCTTTACAGGTCCCTTCCATCTCACAGTGTTCTATGATTTCACACCATGAGTCCCCTACCACGACAGACACACACATCCCACCCTACCAAATTCAGACTGATCTGAAACCATCACTGAGGAGATAAAAATAGTCTTAGATTTTGTGAAGGACTTACCCCATAGGGATGAGGCAATCTCGAGCTTTGCTGTTTTCCATCATATTGGAGCTGATATCTCCAGGGTTGCCTGTACTTCTGAGGGACATTGTTTCCACGCTAAGCACAAGAAAAATTTACATTTGACATCAAATTTGCTTTCACACTGCATTTGCTTAATTAAGACTAATCAAAATTCAATATTCCTACAACACACAGGAGAAATACATATTTTCAGAACAGGCTGAGGCAAATGCTCTTCAATCTCCAGTGTAATTCCCACAGAATTAAAACAGATTGCTAGACTAAATCAGGCCTTGTTTCACCAAGAGCAGGTATCACTGTTAACAGCTAAGTCCTCATTTCCACAGCTAGGGAGGAATCATTACTGATTCTGACACTTCTGTCCTCAAACAGAAATGGAGAAATCTAAGTTGGATTTTCCAGTGAGAATGTCAATGGGCATAAAAATGCCATTTACAGCCCTAAAACTGGTTGGGAGTGTAAGTAGTAAGTTATGAAGCAGTGACAGAGACTTGAGTACTCAAGTTGATTGCATTTTGCAACACAGAGAATTTAAGACACAGATCCCAGAAGCCACAGGCTGTTAAATCAATGAATGAGTTCACAGACTGAAGACACCTCATTTTGCTGCACAAACACACAGAAATAGCTTAGGACTTGTGAGGTTTGTAAACTCTCTAGATCACAAAGCCTACTATGGGAAGAAGGTCTGAGTTCTACTCTGCACCACAAAAACACATTAACTCTAAGAGCAAGTAACAAAGAAAATATGCCTGGGAACTGCAAGACAAGCACAAAATAAGGATTTCCCCCCCAAAGCAGCTTAAACTTCTGATAGCCCTTAGTAACTGTAAGGTGGTGGAGGTCCAGTCCCTGGAGACATTCAAGGCCAGGCTTGATGAAGCTCTGAGCAACCTGATGTAATGCAGGATGTCCCTGCTCACTGAGATGACCTTTGAAGGTCCCTTCCAGCTCTATAGTCGATCATTCTAACCTTAACATGGGGCATTGCATTGCTTGACTTCAGATCCACCTACTTCTAGGTGGAAGGGATAGAATCAGGATTTAAGTAAGATCAAGCCCCAGCTATGGCAAGTCATATTGTTGTCCCAGATCTCTCTGCCTACAGAGCAGTAAAGTCCTCTTGGGGAAGAGCATGGCTGGGGATAAACCCAGCTCACAAACACCACTTGTAATTTCTTCACAAAACTTCCCCCAGTGAAGCACAATGGCTGGCAATCCCAAAGGCACAAGGGCTGGATCCCAAACCCCTTAAGCTTGTCAGTACCCTTAAACCTATCTTTTGGTGGATGGTGACAAGCACCTTCTGGGAACACGTGTGTAAAAGTGCGCGAGTGAAAAGCATCACGTGCTCAAGCACAAGTGCTGCCTGTGAGCACCAAGAGCTCAGCAGAGGAGCACATTCACTGGTTTCACAGCAGTCTACCAAGGGCATTCCCCACCTCAGATCTTGCTCAACCAGGTGTTGAGAAACTGCAAATATAAATATTTCTCTAAGGGCTACCCAGTGACTCTGCATAATTACATTTCAAGAAGGATTTAGAACTAGCAAGGTAGAGAAAAAGAGAAACCTCGGGATTCCTGAATTCTTTTTTTCCCTTCATTTGTTCTTCTGACACAAACAGGTATGTGGTCACTAGTATTTCTCCAAAGCCAACCTAACATTTACAGAATTCCCTAAAAAATAAACTCTTCTTGTGGTGTTAGGACAGTAGCAAAGAACAAAATGACCGTCTACTACAGAAGAACACCACCTTTAAGTCTGTAGAATGGTTATTAGCCTGGGTAGGACACTGATTTCCGTATCCAAGATAGGTCTTCTGAGACACTAATTAACTGAAGATTAGATAAAAAGCTAAATATGGCAGGCTCTTCCAGGCTGTCAGAGTTCTGCACACAAGCAGTGTCCTACACTAGGACTGAAGGACCCCCAATGAAGGGTTTGAGTGCTAAGAGATACACAGCCTCTCACTGCAACCCCAGTAGACAGGTCACCAAGAGCAACATTGCCATGAGAATTAAGGGATTCTACTGCACCATCAGACCCTTTAAGATGACCCTCTCTTCCTCCAAAGTACTCAAACACCTCTGGAAATACCCAGTTGGAAATACATGTATTGCATCTGCAGACATCACTTCAACTTGGGTGCTAATTTTAGAGTTTATTCACTCATTTGGCAAATGAGGACAAAGCCAGTTGGAAGGGATTTCCAACTCTTCACACAAGAACTGCAGAGGGACCAAGCACTGCTAGCAGCAAGTCTACACAAGGGTCATAAAAAGGGCTCCTTACCCGCAGGCCAAGCCAATGTCATACGATCCATTTCTGATGCCACCTGTAAGAGCAGAGTAGAAACATCCTTAGGAGCAGAAGCACTTCCACTCCAGCTGCAGTTCCATGGAAACCCCTGGCACCCACTAACAACTGGCAGAATGTGAGCCAGGACAAGGAGCTGGTGGGGCTGCAAACAGACCATGAACTGATATGCAACCACAGAGGACAGCAGGGACTCTACTAGATGTTGCCTGATGCAGAAGGGACAGAACTCACCCTCAGAAAGCCAAGTGAATTCCCTAGGGTCACAGCTACACAAGGATATAAACCCAAGAATGACATGGACAGGCTGGAGAGGGTCCAGAGGAGGGCCACGAGGAAGATTCAAGGGCTGGAGCATGGTTGCTACAACTGAGAGCTGGGACTGTTCAGCCTGAAGAAGACACTGGAGACACCACATAGTGGACTCTCAGAACCTGAAGGAGCTATGGGAAAGCAGGGGAGGAACTGTTTGCCAGGTCATGGAGCAGCAGAATGAGGGGAAGTGTCTTTTAACTAGAGCAGGGCAGGTTTAGGTGACACATTAGGAAGAAGTTTTTCACTATGAGGGTGGTGAGACACAGGAAGACGTTGCCCAGAGAGGTGGTGGAGGCCCTATTGCTAGAGACATTCAAGCCCAGGCTTGATGAGGCTCTGAGCAATCTGATCTAGTGCAGGATGTCCTTGCTCACTGCAGGAGGGGTGGACTAGATGGCCTTTGAAGGTCCTTCCAACTCTGATTCTATAAAAGCATCCAACCAACAACACACGGAGAATTCCTAACAGCACAAACCATTATCACTATTTTTATTGAAAAAAAACCCAGGAGAAATGAGCATGTGGGGTGGAACAGGCTCCAACCCTGATGGTTGTGCCCATAACACTTACCAGCTATATTGATAATGGCCTGTAGCCCAGAAGAGCACTGCCGGTTGACACTGGAGCACGGCACTGTCTCTGGAATACCGCTAGAAAAACAAGGCAGAGTTGGCAAAGGCTGAGTGATGAAAAACACACAATTAAACAAACATCTACAGAGAGCATTAAGCCACTCGATTAAACTTTAACCCTCAAGTCCAAAGACAGATCCCTTGATACATTCATTGACCTACTTGGTCCCATACCAAGAGAAAGCAAAGTTCACAGACAACTTCCACATATGATTTGCAAACAGCTCTGAGTGCCGTAAACACCTCCAGAGAGGGGGCATCCACAGCCTCTCTAGGCAACCTCTTCCAGTGTCTCACCACCCTCCCTGTAAAGAATTTCTTTCTTTTATCCAGCCTAAATCTCCTTTCTTCCAATTAGCATTCATTACTCCTAGTCCTGACATCCTGTACTCTATTAAAAAGTCCTCCCCCTGCCTTTTTGTAGCCCCTTCAGGTACTGGTAAGATACTCTGAGGTCCCCCCCTAAGCCTTCTCTTCTCCAGGCTGAACAACCCCAACTCCTTCAGCCTGTCTTCAGAAGACAGTTGCTCCAGCCCTTTGATCATCTTTGTGGCCTCCTCTGGACCTGCTCCAACAGCTCAGTGTCTTTCTTATGTGATGGAAGGACTAGAAATAATGGATGGAAATTGGAAGAGGGTAGATTTGGGCTAGATATAAGAAAGAAATGCTTTAGGGTGAGGGTAGTGGAACCTGGAAGAGGTTGCCCAGAGAGGCTGTGGATGCCCCCTCAATCCCTAGAGGTGTTTAAGGCCAGGCTGGACAAGGCACTGAGCAGCCTGATGTAGTGGGAGGTGTCCCTGCCTACAGCAGGGGTTTGGAACCCGATGATCTTTAAGGTCCCTTCCAACCTGAACTTTCTATCATTCTATTATTAATTGGCCTCACCTCTGCCTCCCTGCCCTTTGCCAGCAGTGCCCTCCAAACCCCACTACAGCTCCCCAAACGCACAAAGTCCTAATTTCTAGGCAAAAGGTGATCTGCTCCCACTGCAATCTCTGCCCCATTGTAACCCCATGGCCAAGAGGAAGAGGAACCTGGAGATTTTACCTTAGAAACTGTCCAATTCTTGCAACCAAAGCACCAGCTCCAGGCTGCAGCACGTTCCCTGAGTTGAGAGACAGGATTCCAGTCAACTGGATGCATTTTCCTCACTACTTGCTGCAGGTGTCAGAGGGATGCTGATATGGCCACAGCTTGGTACCATCACTCACCCACACAGATGTCTCCCAGGGCCTCAGGACGAAGGTTGACATCTTGAAGCACAGCCGTCATCACGGCAGAAAGCAGCTCATCAGGAGTGGTGTCCTAAAATCACAGAGGATTAGTGCTAATTATCCCAACACCATAAACTGCCCCGTCACCAGTCCACCCTCACACTCAGGCAGTTTTACTCCACTCCCCAGCTCACAAGGGTGGTTGTTTTCCCTACAAAACCTGCAAGGCTACTTTTCAGGCACTGTGACACACGCTGCTTTGTGACCAAGCTCAGTTTCACCTGACCATGCTCTGTGGGGCCATCAAAGCCAGGCCACCATGACTTGTGCCACAAGGCTGAGCAAGCAGAGCCTCTAAACTGAATTGACAAGACCTCCTTGCAGGATAACAAGCCAAGAGAACCCTCTGGGCCATCCTAGCACATGGAGCCCCAGGACTCCAGCAGGTCCATATAAATGTTGCTTTTCTGAGAAGGATGCAAGATTGGAAGATAGTAGATTCAGGCTAGAAATAAGGAAGAAATTCTATATGGTGATAGTAGTGAAACACTGCAACAGGTTGCCCAGAGAGGCTGTGGATGGAGCCCTGAAGAGAAGGACTTGGGGGTGTCAGTGGATGACAAACTCAACATGAGCCACCAGTGTGCACTTGCAGCCAAGAAGGCACCAACCAAATCCTGGGCTGCATCAAGACAAGTGTGACCAGCAGGTCCAGAGAGGTGATTTTGCTCCTCTACTGGGCTCTGGTGAGGCCAC
>VZTY01032182.1:85493-246241 GCA_013400935.1 Turnix velox | reverse complement strand
GAGCAGCCTGATGTGGTGGGAGGTGTCCCTGCCTATGGCAGGAGGGTTGGAACTCGATGATCTTTAAGGTCCCTTCCAACCTGAGCTATTGTATGAATCTATGAAAGCAGCACAGCAGAAACCTGCTCAGGGCTTTAAGGGGAGGTGGGAAACTCATCACTACCTTGGAGGGTGTTTATTGGAGACACTGATGATCCTGCCCCACCGATGTCACACACTCCGCCATCAAACCCTCTGCTTTGAGACTTGTGGAGCAGAGCACAGCTCCTGGGGAGCAGCGAACAGGGACAGGGAAGGGGGGGAAGGCAGCGGAGGGGTCTCAATCCTTCTGGAGATGCTCAGAGCTTGTGCGGGGCCCTCAGCACCTAAGCGGACCCTGACCCATCTGTAATGGAGCCTCAGCAACTTGAGATGACGGAAAGCTGCTCTGCAGTGGCTTCAACGCCTGAGGGGACCCGATCCCATACTACTGGGGGTAATCTCAGTGCCTGAGGGGATCCAGAACCTACAACATGGGGGACCCTCAGTTCCCGAGGGGATCCCAACCTACCTGTGAGAGAGAAGGGATCTCAATACCTCAGAGAGCCCTTTGTGGGCGGGGGTCACCCCTGAGAGAAGCTTTCTCCCTCAGTGGGGCACCTCCAGAGAACCGCAACCCGAAGGGCCTCTAGAGCCTGAGGCGAGTCTGACCCATCTGAGGGGGTTCCACAGCGCCTCAGGGAACTTCGACCCCGCACCCGGAGGGACTCCGTCTCCCCGGGGCCGCAGGGACCCGCAGGTGCCCTCCCGCTCCCTACCTTGAAGCCGCCGCGCTTGGCCCTGCCGATGGCCGTCCGCCGCCCGTGAACCACCACCACATCGTCGGGGCTGGAAGCCCGCAGCGGGGCTGCGGTGCGGCTCCCGCAGGGCACGGCCTGAAGCCCGGTCCCGCTGGCCGCGCCGGTGCTCAGGGGGCCCCCGGCCAGATGTCCCAGCACCAGCTGCAGCCGCTGCATTGCCCCGCCTGTCAGACCAGCCGCCATCTTGTCCCTGCCGCGGAACACAGGGCCTGCAACACCCGCTGGACTTGCGTGGGCACGCCCCGAGCTCCACGGCCATGCTCCGAGCTCCGTGGGCACACCCCGAGCTCCACAGGCAGGCTCCGAACTCCACAGGCACACCCCGAGCCCCGCGGACACGCCCCGAGCTCCACAGCCCGGCGCCGAACTCCACAGACACGCCCCGAGCTCCGCGGGCACGCCCCGTCTGAGGCCGGGCCCCCGCTCCAGCCGTGCCGGCAGAGCGAAGAGAAAAAAGGCGTAAAACAAAAATAGCAGATTAGAAATAAGTAATTAAGGAAGTAAAATTATTTTAAATTAGCAACAGCGGTGGTAAAGGCAAAAAAATAATTTAAAAAAAAAGGTGAAACAGGAAGGAGTGAAAAAGGAAGGAGTGAAGTGAAAAAAAAGGAGGGGAAAAAAGTGATTGAAAAAAAGGAGTAAAAAAAAAGAGTGAAAAAATATGATTGAAGAAAAGGAGTAAAAAAAGGAGGGGGAAAAAGAAAGGAGGGGAGGAAAAAAGGAGGGGAAAAAAAAGAGGGGGGAAAAAAAAAGAGGGGAAAAAAGGAGAGGAAAAAAGAAGAGGAAAAAAGAAGTGAAAAAAGAAGTGAAAAAAGTGAAAAAAGAAGTGAAAAAAGAAGTGAAAGAAGTGAAAAAAAGGGTAAAGAAAATAGAGGAAAGGGCAGGAAGGGGGGGAAAGGGTAGGAGGAGAATGGGGGAAGGGAATGAGAGAGGGAAGAGGAGAAGAGCAAAAAAGGAGAACAAAAGAAAAGGAAAAGAAAAAAGAGAGAAGGGAAAAACACCAAGAGAAAAAAGATTAAAAAGGAAAAAATAAAGAAAAAATGCAAGAGAAAAGGCGAGAAAGCAAAAGACTAAAAGAGAAATAGAAAAAAAAAGCAATAAGAGAAAGGAAAAATAGAAAAACTGTCTCTTACAGAAATTTAGAATAAAATGAAGTAAAAATTGGGGATATTAAAATTCAGAGGACTGAAGCACCTCTGCTACAAGGGCAGGCTGAGAGAGTTGGGGCTGCTCAGTCTGGAGAAGGCTCCAGGGAGACCTCACAGTTACCTCCCAGTAACTGAAGGAGCCTAAAATAAAGCTGGAGAGGGGCTGTTTGCCAGGGCATGGAGTGCTAGGATGAGGAGCAATGGTTTTAAACCAGAGCAGGGCAGTTTTAGATTGGACATTAGAAAGAAGTTCTTCCCCATGAGGATGGTGAGACACTGTAACAGATGGCTCAGAGAGTCATGGTGGCATGGAGACATTTCGGGCCAGGCTTGGTGAGGCTCTGAGCAATGTCATCTAGTGCAGGGGGGGTTGGAGACTAGATGGCCTTCAATGGTCTCTCTTCTGGCTCTATGATAAAATGAAATAAATTTTCAAAACTCTAAATCCCAGTGCAGACAGCAGAACACTGGGACAAGGTTGTGAGGACATTATTTCGAGCAAACTCAAGGAACCAACAGCTCTGCCATCCTCTGGGAACATGGCATCCCTTCAAGCCCCATCAGCCTACTGGGACCAGTCCTACTGGGAATGGGCTGTACTGGTGTGAGGCAACAGCAGATGTCCTGCTTCAGCTTTGGCCTCCCCACAGAGAAAATAATTTTCTGATGGATACAGGACAATGCAGTGGCAGAAAAGCCACTGGGTCTGTTATCAACAAAATAAATGAAAATTTAAAAATAATTATAACAAAAAAAACAAACAAAAAATACCCCAACACAAAACAAACCAAAAAAGAACTTTACAAGGCATAATATTACATTCTCTTTTTTCTAGGTCCATTCTGTACATCAGAACACTGCAAGGGTTTTACAAAATAAAAAGGCAAAGGCACCTGAGGAGCGAGTCACACACACATGAACACACACACACGTGCACTCACACACACACACCCCACATCCATCCACAGGAGGATTTGGGTGGTTTGGGGGCCCTGGGAACCCCACTTTGCCCTCAAGGCTTTGGAAAGAAGAAGAAACACCCACCCCCAAAAGGGCTGAGAAAATCAAACCCAAAAAGCAACAGAAAATGAGGAAACAGCTTAAACAGGGGTTGGTTTGGTGTTGGCTTTTTTTTTTTTTTTTTTTTTTTGAGCTTTGGTGAAAACACAGTTTTGTGACAAAATCCTATCCTACACGGACTACTTTTGTTTTCTTGTGTGTGTTTTGGGTTGGTTTTTTCCCCACTTGTCCCGTAATACAGAACAAACTGATGGATTTGGTCCTATTCACAGAATAAAATTCATTTTCCCCTGGAGGAAGGGGAGGAATTACCCCCCCAAGCAGAGCTGCCCATCGCTGTCACAAACCCACCGCAGCCCAGCCTGGGGAAGGAATGGCCTCAGGGAATCCTTTTAATGAATTCATTTAATTCCCCCTAAAACCATCGCTGAAATAACTTGAATTTTTGCATCTCTTCTCAGAGCCACGGCTGAGGAAAGGCTCCCAACGCCACCAACCAGTGCAATGTCTTCATCTCTTCCCTGCAGAAAAGGCTGAGGATGTGTGAAGTCACACACAAACAACTGATTTCTTCATTCCCCCTTCAGTCCAAGCTATTTTTCAATTTAGATTGAAAAAAAAAAATCAAAATAAAGCTGTGTTTGACACATTGGCCCGAACACGCTGCTAAGTGCTTATTTAACCCTACACTGAGAGGGGTGGGAATGGCAAATGCAGCAGGGAAGGGGCATTTCATTGGCATGAAAAACCAGGATCTGCTTAATTAATAAACTCCTGCAGACTCTGCTTGCTCCTCACCCAGATTTTCCAGCTGGACACAGGGACTGTAGCCCAGCTCTGCTTTCCACTGGCCTGTTTTCTCCTACAACTTGAACACAGAGTGGCAAGAAATCAGTTTCCAGCTGTCCTCCAGCAAGGCAGCTCCATTCTCCTGAGGCTTCAGGAGTCTGCTCCCTCAGCAACACAGCAGAGGTGACATCCCCCTGTCCCCAGGACTGGTCCCACAAGAAAGGAAGAAGACACTCATCCCTCACCAATCCAGATCCACAGGCGCCAGCCCTCTCTCTGCCTGATTTTAGGCACCCTTTTGTGTGCTGGGCTTTCCCACACCCATTCTCCTTCTGCAACACGTCACCCCTCCAGCACCAACATGGGCACACATCAACAGGGCAATGGCTAACACTTGGCTAATACCCTGATGGTTCCCAGCATGAAACAGCCATCTACAGCATTTCACCATCCTTCTGCACAGCCTGTGGCCGAGGTCCCAGGCATCCATCTGTGCGTGTGCCTCGCAGAGACCTCCCACGCCCCGAGAAGACCCCCTTCCTTCCTTGCACAACACTCACACTCATACACAGACACACACAAACAAAGGCAAAGCCAAGGTGGCTGCCGTGTCCTTGTGCCCCACTGCAGGCTGTGTGTGCCCAGCTGAGCACCACTCCTTCATTGCAACTGCTTGAAGGCACAGGACAGGAATGAGACACCACCCCACTGGAGACACAACCTCCAGGAGGGGTCAGTCCCCTCGTGAGCGGGGACACCCGGGTCTCCCCTGACTCTGCAGTCTGAAGATCATCTCCCTCCGGCTTGTCTGTTCCCCTGCACCAGGCGGTGATGGCCACCCAGCCTCTCATTCTTCTGCTCTCCCCAGGATTGCTGTTGTGCTGGGGTGGGGGCACACCCCGTTAGCCCCCAGGAGATAAGTAACATGGCAAAGGGGGGGGATGATCCCAGCATCTCTGGGGGCAAGATGGTGGTTCCAAGCCACCCAGTCCAGGAAACCCCTTGCTCCGAAGATCCCAAGTTCAGCTTAGAAATCCAACAACATGGCAGGTGTGGAGCAGGCACTGAGCAAGAAGGGACGCACGAGGCCACCAGCAGGATGGCCCAGGACGGAGATGTGGTGTGCAAGAGGCCACCACAGGGATGGTGGCCACCCCCCTCCTGCCAGCACTACCCCATCCCCACCAGCCTCAGAGCCCGCAGCTGACAAAGGGGTGTCTGAGCAGGTCCTCAGCTGTCGGCCGCCGCTTCTCCTCCACAAAGATCTGCTTGAGGAAGTTTCTGCAGGAGCTGGAGACGCCCTCTGGGAGCTGGGGGTTGGTGGGCTGGGTGGCGATCTTAAAAATGGCTGCCATGGCCTCGAACTCTGCCCACGGGGGTTTCTCCGTTAACATCTCCACCACAGTGCAGGCCACGCTCCTGCAACAAGGGAGAGACAGGGGTAAGAGAGAGCTTTGGAACTCTCAGCACAAGCAGGACATGGACACAAGAGTCTCCAGAGGAGGCCACAAGGTCCAGAGGAGGGACACCAGGATGACCAAAGGGCTGGAGCAACTGCCTTATGCAGACAGGCTGAAGGAGTTGGGGTTGTTCCGCTTGGTGAAGAGAAGGATCAGGGGGGACCTCAGAGTAACTTCTCAATACCTGAAGGGGGCTACAGAAAGGCAGGGGTAGGACTTTTTAATAAGATATGTGATGGGAGGACTAGAAATAATAGAAGTAAATTGGAAGGGGGTAGATTCAGGATGGATAGAAGAAAGAAATTCTTTATGGTGAGGGTGGAGAGAGACTGGAAGAGGTTGCCCAGAGTGATTGTGGATGGCCCCTCTCTGGAGGTGTTTAAGGCCAGGCTGGACAAGGCATTGAACAACCTCATCTAGAGAAGGATGTCCCTGCTCATTGCAGGAGGTCGGAACTAGATGGTCTTTGAAGGTCACTTCCAACCCAACAAATTCTATGAGTCTGCGATTCTTGACAGTTGTGTCTGTGCATTCAAAGTCTGATGGGCTCTAAATTGTGCCTGCCTGGAACCAGCCACATAATGAACAAAGCCCTGTGAGTGATGGCTGCACATCTCCAGTTTGCATGGATCCCTGAAGCTCAGTGGTCACACTGATTCTTGGCATGGTGCCTTCCACTTCCATTACTGAGGGGGAACTTGCAAACTTTGCCCTAAAACTGGTGGTTTTCTGCCTGTGTTAATGATTAGCTACAGAGTTTCATAATAGCAGGTGAGAGAACTGATCAGCCTGTTCTGAAGGGAAACCCAGGCACAGGATTTGAAACCACAATTTCAGCAGCAGCCTCTAGTTCCCCAGGAAGCTGGGCCACAATCAAACATAGAATCATAGAATAGTTCAGGTTGGAAGGGACCACAAAGTTCATCGAGTTCCACCCCCTCTGCCATTGACAGGGACACCTCCCACTACATCAGGCTGCTCAGTGCCTTGTCCAGCCTCACCTTAAACACCTCCAGGGACTCAGGGGGCATCCACAGTCTCTCTGGGCAACCTCTCCCAGTGTTTCACTACCCTCACCATAAAGAATTTCTTACTTATATCTAGCCTGAAACCTGGACCCTATTAAAAAGTCCTACCCCTGCCTTTCTGTAGCCCCCTTCAGGTATTGAGAAGCTACTCTGAGGTCTCCCCTGAGCCTTCTCTTCACCAAACTGAACAACCCCAACTCCTTCAGCCTGTCTTCATAAGGCAGTTGCTCCAGCTCTTTGATCATCATGTTCCTCCAGGACATCATCCTCCAGGACATGCACCTCAGAAGGAGCACATCAGATGAAATTAAAAGAGCCTGAGAGCTTTCCCTGTGCCTGCAGGAGAGCCCTCATCTCAGCAGTGACACTTCTCTGCCACCTCCATTTGTATTTGCTTCTAAAAAATTGAACCCACTCCATCAGCCAGATCAGCCTGCTAAGGATTCCCTGGGTTTCCTCCTCAAGCATCTGATGGAGACTGGTTTTTGTCAACCCTCCTTTGCTTGGGCACCCAGCAGAAAGCACACTGTGGAAACAGTGCTTCCTCCACACTTACTGGCAGAGTCAGCAGTGTTATTTCAACTCTTTTAGGCTCCAGCTGATATCTGGACCTCCACAGGTAAAAACCCTCACAGGCAAAAACACTCACAGGCAGCCAGTTACTTTGGTTGTCTTCATGCCCAAGCCACGTGTCAACACCCATCAGCAGCTCACAAGATCCCTGTGAGCCTCCAAGCTGGGCTTCACCTGACCTAAACTCAAGGTCACCAAAACTAAGCAGTTCCTTTAGCAAATGTTGTAACCAACCTGCTTTCCAGAATTAAAAAGCAGTTACAGGTCTGATCTGTGCACAGTAAAAGCTTCCCAAAAAGCAAGCTGAGCCCTCCCATTTTGGGCCTTTCAGCTCTGGATATCTGCACAGTCGATCCTAACATTTAGCTCTCATTTCCCCTCTTTGCACTGCTCCATTTCCCAGCTACTAGTTCCACCTGTCACTCCCTTGCCAACTTCCCAAAGGGATCATTTATTTTAGTGGCAGTGGGGGGGTTTCTACTGTCCATTCCTTACCACACATCAGCTTTCCTTCCGTAGCCTTCTCCACTGATAACTTCTGGGCTCATCCAGTAAGGTGTTCCCGTGACAGATTTAATCCCAGTCCCAGACATGCAGATGGTCTGGATGCGTTTGCTGGCTCCAAAATCTCCAAGTTTCACATTTCCAGCAGAATCTCTCAAAATATTGGCACCTAGCAGGTGAAAAGAAAAATACAAAACCCCAAGATATGAATCAGCAATCTGACTTGAAGTGGCTGCAGTAGTGGAAGGATGAGGGGTGATGGTTTTAAAATAGAGTAGGGCAGGTTTAGATTGGACATCAGGAAGTTCTTCAACAGGAGGGTGGTGAGACACTGGCACAGCTTGTCCACAGAGGTGAGGGAGGCTCCATCCCTAGAGGCATTCAAGGCCAGGCTTGATGAGGTTCTGAGCAACCAGATCTAGTTCAATATATTCCTGTTTACTGCAGTGGGGGCTGAACTAGATGACCTTTAAAGGTGTCTTCCAACTCAACATATTCTATGGGCAAAAGCTGGACACAAAAGGATTTTGGGGGGGGCTGGAATTAGCATTACACAAACATCCCTTCTCCTAAGGCAGCTGCTCTCCAAGAGGGTTGATTCCCATTGTCTATCTTGGGTAGTTTCACTCAGCAGGTTTCCCAAGAATTGAGTAGGGAATGGAAGACAACAGATCGTCCTCCCCACATGTAGGCAGAAGAGCCTCAGATCCCTCTGACTACGAGGGCCTTGCAGCAGTTCTTGGGTGTGTTACACCAGGTTTTCAGATGTTTAAGGGCAGTTAAAAACAACCCTTCTCAGGAACATTTACACTGTTCTCCCCAAGCAGGAGAACAGCACAAGAGTTTGATTTCAGCTGTTTGTTCTCACAGCTCAAGTTGGTGAAGGGCAGGGACAAAAGTATTTTAAATACTAGACCCCAGCACAAGAACTTACATTGGAGTGGGAGAAAGTGGAACAAATCCAAGCAAGCCAAGAAGCCTCTGGCTATTATCTACTCACCTTTAATGTCCCTGTGGACAATCATATTGCTGTGCAAGTAGAAGACTCCCTGGAGGATCTGCCTGGTGTACTTGCGTGTGACATTCTCAGTCAGAGCACCATAAGCTTTTAGCTGGTCCTTGATTGAGCCCTGTTCAAGGGAACAAGACACGAGCTGTAAGGACCAGCAGAACCAGGGGCACAATGAGGACCAGAAATAATGGATGTAAATTGGAAGGGGGTAGATTCAGACTTGACATAAGAAAGAAATTCTTTACAATGAGGGTGGTGAAACACTGGAAGAGGTTGCCCAGAGAGGTTGTGGATGCCCCCTCAATCCCTGGAGGTGTTTAAGGCCAGGCTGGACAAGGCACTGAGCAGCCTGATGTAGTGGGAGGTGTCCCTGCCTATGGCAGGGGCGTTGGAACTTGATGATCTTTACGGTCCCTTCCAACCTGAACTATTCTATGATTCTATGACACTGATTACTTTGTCTTCCTGCTTAAAAGAGCCATTCTGCTGTAGAAGTGGCAAGATAAAAACCCACTTCAGTGCTGAATGGAGCAGAAGGCTTGTCCTCACTGTCCCAGTGGAGAAGGTATGGTCTCCGGTGTCTACCAGCGCTACCTTTCACCAACACTGTGGTTCTTTTTCCCCCTCTAGTGGCTGGACATCCTCAATAGCTCACAGAGAAAGGATCAATCTGATGAGCAGCTAAAAGGGAAGTGAGACGATCAGCTCCACTAATTCTTCGGGGCCAAGCTGATGAGTCAGTCTTCTATGAAGCCTCCACAACCCCCAACTTGTCCCAGCAACGACTACCCACTGCCATGAGGTGGGCAGACTAACGAGGGGCAAAAAGTGTCAGGGTAGACAACTGCATTTCTGACCCAAGCATCCAGGTTCCTACTGATTTGACTGAATTGATTGAAGAAGAAAGGAAGCAGCGGTGCAGATATCTACCACCTGCAAGACAGTGCCAGCCTTGGTTTTTCAGCTGTTTTCTGTCCCCTTGAAAATGGATGTCCCTTGCTGTGCTGGAGCTGGGTTTTAGAAGGGATAAACCTGAAGCAGATTTGGAGTTCAACCAGAAATACCTTCAGGCTAGCTGAAGAGCAACAGGGAACATGCATCCCATTTCTGCTTGTCCTGCAGCTCAGGGCTTGATACAAGATGACACAGTCCTCCTATTCTGGGCTGCTACACTCCAAGTCAACCCATCTCAGCTTTTCCACATCCACCCTCCTCTGCTCTTGCTGTGCCCACCTACTGCTTTGTCATTCTTTTGAGGCTGGTGATGATCCTATGGATGGGCTTCTCTTGTCCCTTTTTTAAGTAGCTCAAGATGCTCTGAAATAAGCCCCTCAACTTGCATGCAAGGTATGTTTCCTCATCCACAGCCCAAACCAGCTCTCTTATTCTGTCCTCCCTCACCTGGATGGAGGGACAACAAACAAGAAGCCTGTGGTCAAATAGACTGTGAAGTTTTCAGAGCATAACTTTAAAAAAAAATAACAGTTTATGGACAAGGAAGAAAATAAGAGTCAGCTATTTCATGGGGGTAATCATCCGAATGTCAAGCTGATGGCACACCCAAGGTTGGTCTCATGAAGATTTTGCCAAGTTGGCTGTGTTAAATTAGAAACTTGGCCAGGCAAGCATTACAGAGTGCTGTCCTGCAAAGTTTGGGAACTCCATCACTTCCACTGGCCTTGGAAACCACAGCCCTGAGCTGCCTTTGTGAAATGACCCCCTGTTGCAGCACGAGAGTCAATCTGTATTTGGTCAGAGCTCTGGTTTATCATTAAGAAAACAAACATTCAACTTCCAGCCCTGCTGGACACTGCCCCAGCATCAAATGCTGGTTTCCTGGCTGCTAACAAACATCAGCAGGCTGCAGCAGGGGCAGCACAGAGACTGGGGAAGCTCCCAGGGCTTACTCCTCTGGGTCCAAGCCCTGTGGAAAAGGGAGAAGAGGAGGACAGGGCTTGGACAGGACTCAAACGTGTGGAAGTCCACCTGATCACTCACATGGAAGATGTGTGGGGAGGGCTTCTAGCATATTTAATAATGACCAAGATTATTTGCAGCCAGATGACTTAATAGTACCTCCTGACAAATCTCTGTATAAACAAGGGTTTATTCTCCCACACTCTGGGGAAATGAATCCAGATGGACAGGCAGGACTTAGGAGGACAGATCCTCCAGCAATGTAAATAAAGTTCTGCTGGTTTATACCAAGCCATGACTTTGTCTAGATGGCTGACGTGGCTCACATGGAATCAGAGAAAGATATTCAGATAACCTACATACTTTCTCCAGCCTCTGCTCATGCTCCTTAAAAGCTTCCTGATCATCTTTTTCCCTAGGTGGAAATCATCCTCTCCCTGTATCATCACTTCCTATGTGGAATCCTCCTGTATCAGCAAACTGAAGCCACTCCTGCACAAAAAGATAACTCTACTAACAGCAAGTTGTGTCCTGATCAGGACAAGACCTACAAGTAAGTAAGTGTTTCCAATATCCATGTGCTGAAAGCTGTAAATAATTGGTGACAGCTGTGGGTGGACAGTTGGACTGTTAGCTTTTCCCACAGAGATTTGCAATAAATACTGAAGGATGGGCTCAGGCCACAGTGTTTGGAGCTCCATCTGGATCATGTCCTGTGTTCATCAAGTTCAAATTCCATACTGGGAAAACGCCCTGCTACAGGATTCAAACCTGAAACCTGTCTTGATTTCACCCAGTGCATGCTGAGGAGCTTCACCAGGACAAGAGGAAACAGGCACAAACTGGAGCATGGCAAGTCCCATCTAAATGTGAGGAAGAACTTTAAGGGTGTCACAAGCACCAGAAACAAGGCACTTGGGGAGGTGGTGGAGTCTCCATCTCTGGAGACATTCAAAACCCTCCTGAAAGTGTTCCTGTGCAACCTGCTATAGGAGAACCTGCTCTGGCAGGAGATTGGACTATATGATCTGCAGAGATTCCTTCCAACCCTACATTCTGTGATTCTGAGACATGTGACTTGAAATCCCAAGACACAGAGATGCTGAGATACACTGTTTTGGGTAGGCTCATCAGATACAGAGCAGCTCAGCTGTGGAGTAGAACTCCAGTTCCAAATTTTACCAAACTCCAGGGTAACCTAAATGACTCAGGACAATCTCGAGCTGGAACTGCACTCACCCCTGGCATGTATTCAACAAAGATGGACAGTTTCTTCTCCTCAGGATCCCGCAAGCACCCGTAGTACTGCACTATCCTGTCGTGTCGGAGAGTCTTTAACAGCTGAATCTCACACTCTAAGGCATTCACCTCCTGCAATGAAACAGACATGCTTTGTGACAAGATTATCAAAGTATTTCTAGATGCTGAGTGCTCTTTTCATAGCAACTGGGAAGCTGCGCACAGGAACATCAGGCTCAGAAATGAGGAGTGGTGCCCTAAAACAAAGGTAAGGAGAAAGACAGACAGCCCCCAACGAGGGCTTGGCTTTCAGACAGGTTTGTTTGCTTATTCACTCTTAAGGGGTTTTTCAGAAAGGTGTGAGCCCTCAACATAAGGACATTGAGCTCCTCCCAGAGGAGGGCCACCTCCCTTATGAGGACAGGCTGAAGGAGTTGGGAGTTGTTCAGCCTGGAGAAGAGAAGGCTCAGGGGGCACCTCACAGGCACCTCAATACCTGAAGGGGGCTACAGAAAGGCTGTGGTAGGACTTTTTAATAGGGGCCAGGATGGCAGGACTAGGAGTAATGGATGTAAATTGGAAGAGGGGAGATTTAGGATGGATAGAAGAATACTGTGAAGGTGGTGAAACATTGGAACAAGCTGCCCAGAGAGGTTGTGGATGTCTCCTCAGTCCCTGGAGGTGTTCAAGGCCAGGCTGGATGAGGCACTGAGCAACCTGGTCTAGTGGGAGGTGTCCCTGCTCATGGCAGGGGGGTTGGATCTCAATGGTCTTTAAGGTCCCTTCCAACCCAAACAATTACAGGATTCTGTAAAGGCACCAGCAAAGCTCATGCAGCACCCAGTGTGGGAAGGAGGTGAATGGTACAAGAAAGCTGAAACTAAGGAATAGCAGACAGACTTTGAGGAGATGATACTTGAGAGAGTGGGCTAACATGACCAAGGAGTGGGAAGGCAGCAGCCACCAGAGCATGGTGACTGGTGCCAAAAGCCATTGAGAGTCATTCTAAGGAGGTCAAACAACACACACTGTCTCCATGCAGGACACAGACCTCTGTCACCTCTACCCTGATGCTCCAGCCCACAGTCCCTGACCACACTGGGAACGCAGTCCTGCCTTTGTACTCACTTTACTCGTCTCCTGGCTGTCAGGATCGAAAGGCACCTGCTTCACTGACAGCTCCCGCCCAGTGTCAGCATCGTAGCACAGATAAACTTCCCCAAAAGCTCCTCTTCCCAGCAGCTTCCCCAGCCTCCAGTTCACAGGTGCCTGCAGGGCTACAGGGGAGAGGAGAGGGTTGAGAGAAGAGCACAGCAGGGAGACTTCACGCACCTTATAGAGTGCAGATCAGGCACACAATGAGCTCACCAGGTCAGGCAGTGAGTCATCTTCTCCCAGGGACAAACAGTTTTAATGGTACTAGTGCTACTGGTGTGGGGGGGAACGTCTCCTATAGTCTGCAATAGCATTAAGTAGAAACTGGTTTCCAGAAAAGTCACATTTAAACAAGAGTCCTTCCTGCAAAAGCTGGTTTCTTAGTGAATGTTTCTCTCCCCTGCTACAGGAGTGGTCAGCAGGATATGGGAGGGCTGAGCAGCAACCCAGGTATGGACCAGCAAAGAGTTTTCTCTTATTGGTCATTCCTGGGTTGTTATCTACCCCTAAACAGGCCCAGAATGCACCAATTTCTACAGTACATGCAGTCTTCAATACAAGAGCAGCCTGCAGCACCATCTTTGGGTGCTGGGGAGGGAGGAATGTAAGCTAAGAATGCATCTGCTCCCACATCCCATGTCTCCTGGAAGCTTCTTTTGCACAAACCCATTTGTAGTCCAACACACAAACTACTTGCTCCATTTCAGTGAGGGATGAACTCCAGTTGTGCCCTCAACTCAAAGCCAAGGTAAGACATAACATGTTGCATTAAATAAATTGGTACAGCACGTCTCATTTTTGGGATGGGACGAGGGTGCATTCACAACAGATTAGCTCAGTTGATGCCCATTAACTCAGAGAAGATGGAAACCCAACTTTGTATGGAGACACAAGTGTGCTGAGACCTCAGGCAGTGGTGGCTTTGATTCACTTACAGTTCCTGGCTTTGGTAGGGGAGGTGCTGAAGACCTTCAGACTTTTTTCACAATTGTTCCACCATTTGGGCCTGTACTCATCATACTGCAGGGTGCTAAGCTTGCTGTCCCCATTAAAGCTCTTGGTTCGGCTGGAAGGGACAAGCTGAAACAGGTTCTCCTGTGGGAAGTAACTCCTGGGGAAAGTCCTTCTCCCTGGAGGAGAAAAGGGAGGAGTTACAGCAAGAACAGACACAACAGCTTGGATCTACCTCTCACCACTTCCTCAAGATACAGTAATGCACCTCTTTAAATTAAACAGAAGTTTCATGAAACTGAAGCAAAGCCCTGTGGACATTTAACATTCAATTTAAGAGTCACATAACAGCAAACATTGCATCTAATGCAGAATCTTTGCAGGGGGAACAATTTAATTTTGTTTGGTTATTAACAACAATTAAACTCTGAACAGACCAGGTTTTACATTGCAAATTATCCCTGGCACCTCCCAAACCCACAAGACAAATGACCACATAGGCAATGCCAGACCTCATCACAAATGCTTGCCCAAGGGTGGTGGCCAGTGAGAGGTGAAATCGATTTTGGAAGGCTCCTGTGTGTCCACAGGATTTTTTTTTTCTTCCAAGGCAATTTGATTCTGAGTCAGTTTTGCCTCCTGTGACTTGCTGTATCACACAGCAAAAGAAAGAGCAATGAGGTGATGGAGTGGCACCCAAATCTCAAAGCTCAGTAGCTTAAAACAGAGATGTGAACAGACACTGGCTGCCCAGATACAGCTCAGAGATTTCATACAGCTCTGTGAGAAACCTGCTGTAAAGGCACAAATCCTTCACAAGGCAGGATTCTCAAAAGCAAGCAATTTAAGGAAAGAGAAAGGTTGATGTCACCATGGATGATAAATGCCAAGCCACAAATCCATGTGGTTATGGTAAAATACTATGTACAAACACAGGAGGAGCTGAGCACTGATTTTTATATGTGCTGAGATGCTCAGTGCTTTCCTGCAAGGTCTCTCAGAGGATGCTCTTCAGAACACAAAGCTGAACCCCTAATTAACTTGGTGGTTCTCCTTATATTAGAGAATTCACCTTCCCAGGATTCTCCAATCCTAGGTACTGTCATAGGCCACCAACATCCTAAGCACCTCCCTCCCTGCTCTTCCCTCATTTCCTTACCATCACTGTAGTCCTTGCGACTCTGGGAGAGATGGTACTGCCTGGGGAACGTCCCACCTTTCCCAAACCTCTCACAGAATGGGATATCAAAATCTGACAGGAGAAAAGAAGAGAAGCTTTTTTTGAGACCAGCTCAGCATCAAATCCCACATCATTTCTAGCAGGAAAGCATTCTGGTCCTCATGCTGAATTCAGGGAAGAATGAAACAACAAGCTTCTCATTTACATGACCAGACAAGCCCCAAGGCTCACCCTGAAATCCATCTACAGTCACATGCTCCTTCGTGGGAAAGAGGGCTTTTATACACAGTGGTGGAAAAGAGGGTTATTATACACAGTGGTCTTGGTCCCCTGATAAAGCAAACAGAGGTTTAACCAATTACTTCATGGACTCTGGTTCTCACTGCTCAAATACAAGGCAGGTGCCTAACATTGGCTGTACGTGGTCTCCAAAAGAGAGCACTAAACATCTTATTTCCACAAGGAAAATACAAAAAATTAGCATGGAAACAAAACTTCCAGGCAGGCTCAGGCCCAAATCCATCTACTTCAGCACCTCTGCTCTGTTATCAGCTATTTCCAGGGAAATACAAAATTTGGCTAACACTGGACAACCCCTCCCCTCCTTTTGCTCAGACACCGCTCCTGAATTCTGAAAGCCAGAGACCAATTTATACCCCAAAGTGCCAAATTTTCATATTTAATTTGATTAAATGCTAGAAACATCAAATTTCCGAAAGGGATTAAAAACCATCAGAGTTTAGATTAGACACAAGATTATGAGAGAGAGATGGATGGACATGCAAGATAAGGATTTTTTTCTAAATTAAAGAAAAAAAACCAAACCAAAACAAAACAAGGCAGCACAGGAAGCCATTGCTGGTAGCACTGAATAACTTGAGATTAAAATATCTGTCATTTCCCCTCCCCATCCTTCACCTCCTGTTTTTCCTCCATCCAAGTGCACTGACACAGCGCATTCTGATTGTTTGTTTGTCTTAGCCTGGGGCCAGCAGCTGCTCCTGGGAGACCATTCCTGGCCCCAGCCACGCTGCAGCATGGTTTCCCCATTACAGCAGTGCACAAGAGGAATGCAGAACAGCTTAAATATGGTCAGCAAGAACTGCAACAGGGACTAGTCAAGAGGTTCTCAGTGAGCCACGTGGGAGGGACGATGCCCAGAGGTGTCTCAAGGAAAAACACCTCCCCACTGCCAGGGATGTATTAAAATCCTTCAGCACCATCGACCCACCACAGCTTCATCTCTGCATTTCAACCTAAAAATCCTGCCTCAGGCCAGAAATGAGTTATGGTGCCACAGGCTGACTGCCATTTGTTCATTTTTAATAGTGAAAGTCATTACAATAGTACAGAGTTTCCATGATTTAACCAGCTGGATGTTTGTAAGTGATTAAGCAGCCAGCCATGATCCTTGCAAGTCACCAGTACCACAGACACCGCTGGAGAAAGTGCATGACAGATCATTATTAATGCAAACGGGGTAGGTATAATCCCTCAGAGAGTCTCTGACTCAGGTTTTGCTACATATGAACTCAGGAACCTGAAAGTGCAACTCTCAGACACTAACAGAAAGAAAAGGTGATGCCACAAAAGCTTTTTTCACCTTCTCATCATCTTATAATTGACTTCAAATACAAGAGCAACACCCTCCTCAGCATCTTCTTCTAACACAGAGCTCTTTCAACAGCTTTATTTGCTTTCATACACTTCCTTCAGGGCCCTGGGTACCCAGTTTGGATTGTTATTGCTGTAAAGTCATTCCCAAACCATTTCCAAAGGTTCTTCAGTGCTAACACTACAGCTACAGAGCCAGGAAAAGTTAATGTTGACAAGAGCCACCCTGACTGCATTTGATGCTTTGGGTTTTGTGATTTTAGAGAATATTCCTGTTTGATCATTGCAGGGCCATTTTTGAAGTGCAGCTTAAGTAAGGGAACTGCTTTGCTTGATTGTTTTTAATTTCTTTTCATGCAGAGCCATCTAGTAACTTTTACCCAGTCATTTTACTAACATGCTTTTGGTATTTTTAAGCAAATGCAAACCTCCACAAGTGCTTACCCATGCATTCGAGACTGTCTTTGGGGTGGCTCTTCCTTCCAGGAACAGGGGTTTGAGTAAAGGGAGGGCTGAAAAGGGATTTAAAAAAAGAAAACAGGTTATTACATTAAAAAGACTGTAGAAGGAATCAGAAAGTAATTACAAACAGAAAGAACAAACACACAAGATCACTGGTCAGACCAGTCTATCTAACTAAGCTTCCATCCTCAACCTGCACAAGAACAACTGGGATTTTTTTGCTGGCTTCCAGCTTTGTTCCTGTGGCAGACAGAAGGGATGCTGCAGAAAACACAGTCACCAGGCTGAAATGAAGTAGCCAAGGACCAATAACATATCTTCACAAGCTGGCACAGAAGAAGGGCTGCAGATTTCTCCTTCCTTAACATCAAGTGTTCAACCCCACAACTCAGTTCCCTGTGAACAATGTTGAGCTGTTGCAGATGTACACACTGAGGTCCTTCAGTTGTGCTTGACTCACGTGGGTCTCCCCTTCTCTGTATCACCACTGGACACACCCCCTCCCAGTAGAGAGAGAGAGTAAGCTTGGTACTTCAACCTCGAGGTCATTAAAGCACAAACAGAGGATGATAAAGCACTGTGAGGGGATGTCAGTGATCCTTCTGTAAGAGCCAACAGGTTGCTTTTCCCCTCTCCATTTTAACAAAATGGGCCTGACAATGGAAATCCGCTTTGTAAATCAGCTTTGAAATCTAAGCCGATTATGGAGGTTTATGCTGATGAAGAAGAATTTGTCCTGTTATTTCCTAGCACCAGACTGTTCCCCATGCCTGGTGACTCACTCTGCCCTCTTGAGGCTAATGCCATCTCCAGTGATGGGTTGCAAGGGCTGAGCTATGGATTTGGAGGAATAGTCACATTTACTCCTCATTCTGCCTTTGAAGAACACAGTCCTCCTGGGGCTTTTTCCAGCTTCTGGACCCCATGACTGAACACATCTGCCTGTCCCTTTGTAGGTGAAATCAAGTCCTTGTGAGGACAGGTTGAAGGACTTAGGGTTGTTCAGCCTTGGAGAAGAGAAGGCTCAGGTGGGACCTCAGAGTAGCTTCTCAACACCCAAAGGGGGCTACAGAAAGGCAGGGGTAGGACTTTTCAGTAGGGTCCAGGATGGGAGAACTAGGTGAAACAGATGCAAATTGGAAGATTTAGTCTGGATAGAAGAAAGAAGTTCTTTACTGTGAGGGTGGTGAGGCACTGGAAGAGGTTGCCCAGAGAGGCTGTGGATGTCCCCTCAATCCCTGGAGGTGTATAAGGCCAGGCTGGACAAGGCACTGAGCAGCCTGATGTAGTGGGAGATGTCCCTGCTTATGGCAGGGGGGTTGGAACTGGATGATCTTTAGGGTCCCTTCCAACCCAAACCATTCTACGATTCTACGTCAAATTGTCCCCTCACAAACCTGCCTACCATTCTTGGTTTGCAATAAAACATTACAACCAATGTGTGCTCTTTCTGTTGTTCCTCCTAGCAGACACTATGCAAAAGCAAAGCTGGGTAACCAGAGGCTGGGAGCACAAGGAATCCAGCACAGATACAGCCCTAACAATGAAAAAAACTCATCACAGGAAATTATTAAAAGCCACAAAAAGGAAACAGACCTGGATGCTGAGACAGACCCAAAGTGCACACACAGCCCTGCAAACCCAAAGCACCATCAAAACACTGGAACACAGCCTTGCACTGTGAAGCCAGAGCGATGGAGGGGAGGGTGGAAAGGCAGTCTTTGATGCAGATGGAAAAAACTATATCTCACTTCCCAAAAGGACACTGTGTCTTATACAAAACCTACTGTGCACTGCAGCAGCAGGCATACACTTGCCGTGCACGTGTGAGCCTGAAGCAACCAGCTGCACCAACTATTGAACTGCAGCCCATGTCAGTACAAAGTGTCCTACTTGCTTCCTGCTGAGCAGCTAAACTTAGTCGTGGCTCGTCTGGTGTCCTCAGCACCTCCACTCACACATCTGTGGCTGCTGGCAGGGCACAGGGCTTGCTGGATTTCCAAGCGGGTCAATGGAGAGCAGACAGCACACCCAGGGAGGAAAAGATAACAGAGTATTGACCTGATGACTGGCCAAAGGAAAAAAAAATGAGCACACAATGCCAGGCTGTCCACACATCCCTGGCCACTTTGTCCAGCTTAGATCAAAGCAATTCATAGAACCATATTGTCGGAAGGGACTTTCTCAGGCTATCTCCTCCAACTCCCTGCAGTAGGAAGGGACATGCACTAGATCAGGTTGCTCATCAAGCCTGGCCTTGAACACCTCCAGGGGGATGGCATCTCCACCACCTCTTGGAGCAACCTGAGCCAGTGTCTCACCACCTTCATGGTGAAGAACTTCTTACTGATGTCTAATCTAAACCTGCCCGTCTCTAGTTTAAAACCATTGCTCCTCATCCCATTGCTACATGCTCTGACAAACAGTCCCCCCACAGTTCAAATCACACCATCACATAGATGCCTGATAGGATCTGCATTTCAGCATAAACTTAGAATCATAGAATAGTTTGGATTGGAAGGGACTTTAAGGACTGTATCAGGCTGCTCAATGCCTTGTCCAGCCTGGCCTTAAACACCCCCAGGGACTGAGAGGGCATCCACAGCCTCTCTGGGCAACCTCTTCCAGTGTTTCACCACCATCACCATAAAGAATTTCTTTCTTATATCTAGCCTGAATCTACCCCCTTACAATTTACATCCATTATTTCTAGTCCTTCCATCACATATCTTATTAAAAAGTTCTACTCCTGCCTTTCTGTAGCCCCCTGAAGGTACTGAGAAGCTACTCTGAGGTGCCCCCTAAGCCTTCTCTTCTCCAGGCTGAACAACCCCAACTCTTTCAGCCTGTCCTCATAAAGCAATTGCTCCAGCCCTTTCATCACCTTGGTGGCCTTCTCTGGACCTGCTCCAACAGCTCAATGTCCTTCTTATGTTGAGGGCTCCAGAACTGGACACAGTAACTCCAGGTGGGACCTCACCAGAGCCCAGTAGAGGAGCAAAATCACCTCTCTTGACGTGCTGCTCACACTTCTCTTGATGCAGCCCAAGATTTGGTTGGCCTTCTGGGCTGCACGTGCACACTGGTGTCTCATGTTGAGTTTGTCATCCACTGACAACTTGTTTTTCTCAGGTGCATCCTCACCCCAGGGGGAACCTCAGCCTTGGGGAATGCCCCTGACCCTGCTCCTCTCCTGCCATGCCCCAAAGGGTCCAACTGGGGGACACAGTGACACACAGGACTCACCTGTCCACAGATCGGTCCAGCGACTGGCAGCTCCCAGACAGCGAGTCATCAGGGCTGATGAAAGCTTCAAGCATCTGCCAGCAAAAGAGAAGGGGATACAATAAAACCATACACTCTAGCCCCAGTCCCAGAAGACCTTTACAGGGCCAGCAAAGCTCCACCAAAGCTGGCTGATTTAAACCAGCTGATGCCAGCCCAGGTAGAAGACACGATTCAGACTAACAAAAGCTTTCCTCCCAGTGGAAATCCACTCGTGATTGCCTTCTCTACATGTTTGTTCTTTCCAACAGCTACAGTCAGGAAATGGAGGCAAAGATAATTAACACCCCAGTGTTCAAACCATACTGAGAAGTCCATGAGATCCAAAGTGCTAAAAGTATTCATGGAAAAAAAGATAAAAAAGTTATATCAGGACACAAGTGACGTGCCCAAGGCCAAGTGGATATTGTGCACCACAGCCAGGATCACAGCCCTGGACTCCTGACTTCCCTGAGCTGCCCTGGCACATGAGACCAGCCTCCCCCTCCAGTGATAAGCAAAGTATCACCAGGGCTTCTGGCTGGAGGCACTAGTTTGGCTCCCACTAGCACAGTGAGTCAAAAGCTGCATTTGTGTTGCTTCCTGGATGAGACATTGTACTGGAAGGGTTTATTTATAGCTGGTTAGTAACAATAGAGGGTTTGTATGGAGTGGCAAACATAGGGGCTATGTGCATTACTACATGGAGCAGAGCTTGCCCAGGGCCACACTGTGCTGTGGTCTTATGATGCTTTCTTCTGGCTGCAGACCCACCCTGGACATTTGCTAAGCCCTGCTCTGCAGCCAGTCCCAAGCCCAGCTCGTTCTCAGGAAAGCTGAACAAGGAGGGTTAAACAAACAACACATGGAGTCCCCCCTCCTTTGATGGCTCCCAGACCCACTTTGCTCCTCCTTCCCCATGTTCAGGAACAACCTCCTTTTCCATGTGCTGTTCCTTGCATTAGACCTCCTCAGCCCTGGTTGTCATAACAGCTCACATTGTTTTGGCAGGATAGTCTCAAAGGGACTAAAGGATTTTTCTCTGCTTCCCAGTTTTTACCCCAAAGCTTCATCTGTCAAGATGCAAGAGCCAAAGAGAAGCAAAAGCTCTGCTCGACTCCGCTCCACATCTCTGCCAGCTGTTCAAATAATGATGAAATGGATTAATTTCTTGAAAGCATCAAACTGGGAATCCGGGCTGGGACCCTCTGCCAAGCTGGTCTCGGGGCAAAGACTGCAGTTACATCATCAGCTTGCAGAGGGGCATCCCCGAGAAGGCAGCAAGCATCAGCTTGGAAGTGGTTTTCCATGGAAGCTGCAGCACAAGGACATTCTGAGGGCAAAGCCCATATGGAGAAAATGCACAGCTGCTCAGCCACAACTCCTCTTTTTCCCTGCACAGAACTCAGCAGAGAAGGGCAGCAGGACACCTGCAGCCTGGGGCTGGGGGAAAAGCAAAGAGAGCACCTGGGGACCCTTCACAAGGAGCAAGCTCAAAACTCAGCCAGGACTAAGGGTGCTCTCTTAGCAGGCAGTGGAGCTGCACTGATTTGCACCCAAGAGGGGCTTCACACAGACCCTCTCCCCCCCCTTAACTCACACACAATCTGTCTTAATCCTACCAAACGTGTTTGGAAGCCACATGAAAACAATGGAAAACCAACTTTTGGCTGCAAGGAGCACAAGATCCATATGCACTCTCGTGCTGCCAAGACTCACCCAAGCATAACTTCGAATTTTATTGATGGGCTGGATAATAAAGTGCTGAAAACACAACTTCCCCATAGAAACCCCGCACAGCCTGCACACAGAAACTGAGTTGGTGGGTGCTTTTTGAGTGTAGGAAATGCTCATCTTCTCAGAGGCTGTCACAGCAGCCTGGACCAGAGTGAGTTTAGTGTCTTCTGGAGGTCCCTCCTGCAAATTGTAGATCCTGGTCTTGCCCTTCCAAGAGGGCAAGAGCTTTGCAAGAATAAACTGTGTACCCCAGCTGATTCTCCAGGACCTACACTAAGCTCTTGAGAGCTACACCTTGAGCAGAGATGCAGATGGAGAGATGCTCCTGCCCTGATCCCTCAACATTCCAGTCTTGCCCAACACAGGTACCAAATTGAAGGAAGAGATACTGCTCATCAATATGCTTAACAGCAAGCTGCTCTTTGGAACTGGAATATACAAACCCCTTATTAAGAGAGGGGGGGGAAAATAAATATACATGAAGGAGGGACACAGAGAGTGGCTGTGGACAGGGTGAAGAACTGTAGAATCATAGGGGTTGTAAGATACCTTAAAGATCATGGAGTTCCAATCCCCCTGCCATAGGCAGGGACACCTCCCACTACATCAGGCTGCTCAGTGCCTTGTCCTTAAGCCTGGCCTTAAACACCTCCAGAGAGGGGGCATCCACAGCCTCTCTGGGCAGCCTCTTCCAGTGTTTCACCACCCTCACCATAAAGAATTTCTTTTTTATATCTAGACTGAATCTACCCCTGGAAGGGGTAAATTGGAAGATTTACACCCATTATTTCTAGTTCTCCGATCACATATCTTATTAAAAAGTCCTACCCCAGTCTTTCTGTAGCCCCCTTCAGGTATCGAGAAGCTACTGTAGCCTGATGTCAGGCTGAAACAGCACCCAGGAAGCAGCCAGAGCTGCTGCCATCCCCTGAGCTGCTGCAACCACAAGCCATTGGTTGCTTGAAAAACTCTGTCTGCTCTCTGGGCAGTCTGAGGACACAAGGGCCTGGCAGCTGGTGTGCACGTGTGTGCCAGATGTTCACTTCTCCACAACTACCTGAGGTGCCTGAGCACAGAGTCATCACCACCACAGCTGGCTTTTGGGGTTCCTGGAAATCAGGCACACTGGTTCCTGAGCATGGCAAGTCCAGGGGAGATGCATTCCTGGAAAAAGCTGGCCTGAGCCCTATGTGCAGGATGGAGCGGGGTGAGAAGGGCACTCATAGCACAGCCTCCCTTGTGCAGGTTTGTGTTGGTTTGACCCACACACCCCAGCCCCACTTACATTCTGATCCATGGTCTCAGGGATGAACTCGCCCTCACTGTTGATGCTGGTGTAGGATCCCTGCCGAGCGATCTGCTGCTGCTCCTCGGGAACACTCCCTGGGGGCGGAGAGCTGCGGCCAGTGTGCAGGGAACCTGGGGCACAAGAAAAGCACAGGTCAAGGAGAGAATGTGCCACAAACCAGTTCTTCCAGAGATGCTGTTCCAGTGACCACAGACCTCCTGGAGATGCTGCTTGCTTTGAACTTAGAATCATAGAATAGTTCAGGTTGGAAGGGACCTTAAAAATCATCAAGTTCCAACCCCCCTGCCATAGGCAGGGACACTTCCCACTACATCAGGCTGCTCAGTGCCTTGTCCAGCCTGGCCTTAAACACCTCCAGAGATTGAGGGGGCATCCACAACCTCTCTGGGCAACCTCTTCCACTGTCTCACCACCCTCACAGTAAAGAACTTCTTTCTTCTATACAGCCTATATCTCCCTTCTTCCAATTTACATCCATTATTTCTATTCCTGCCATCACATATCCTATTAAAAAAGTCCTACCCCTGCCCTTCTGTAGTCCCCTTCAGATATTAAGTAGCTACTATGAGGTGCCCCATGAGCCTTCTCTTCTCCAGGCTGAACAACCCCAACTCCTTCAGCCTGTCTTCAGAAGTTGCTCCAGCCCTTTGATCATCTTGACCTGCTCTTTACCTGCTCCAACAGCTCAATGTCCTTCTTATGTTGAGAGCTCCAGAACTGGACACAGTAACTCCAGGTGGGGTCTCACCAGAGCCAAGCAAAGGGGCAAAATCACCTCTCTTGACCTGCTGGTCACACTCCTCTTGATGCAGCCCAGGATTTGGTTGGCCTTCTGGGCTGCAAGTGCAAGTGAATGGAGCTAGAGATGTGATATTGTTTATGGACATCCTACAAAGCTTTGGAGCAGTTTATGACTGTGGGGCCACTCATCCAACAGAACCCTGGATTCAATGTACCCTGGATCCTAAATGCTGCATCCAGGTGCTCTGCCAACACCAGAAAGGAAAGAGCTCCAGAGTTTTATTGTGACACAAGAAGTTAATCTGAAAACAAAAGACAAACTCCAAATCCACCTCCCAGATCACATCACTGCCTCATTCAGCAAGGTGGGGAAAAGTGCAATATCACAAACATTTCTTGTATGGAAAGCCACTCACACTCAAATATCCCTTTCCCTTCCCCCCGCTCTATACAAACCAAAAAGGAGGGAAAAACAATCTTCAAATACTAAAACCATGGAGAGATGGATGACTTATGGGATCAGCTCTTCTGCCAGAGGAGCCCCAGAGGTTCCATGTCAGCAGCTGGCAGATCCTCCATGCCACGCAGAGCCACTTGGAAACTTTGGGGCTTTGCAGTACATCATGCACTACATCATACACACCCCAGCACAGAGAGCAGGGATTTTGCAGGCACAAGTCCTGCTTAGCAAAAGGGGTTTTCCTATCTCCCACCCAACAGAGAACTCCAAACCTTACCTACATCAACATCCCATTCCTCTCCTTCATACCCCAAATTCACCCCAATTGATTCCTCGTGCCTCCTCAGGTCATGGAGACTGTTGCCCTCACTTAGCCCAGATGCAGAGGCTTGGCTCTGCTTCAGTCCCTGCAGTCCCTCCCCTCCAGCCCTGGGCTGTCATCACTCCATGGCAAGGAACTGCTGACGGAGGTCCATGCTGCTCCATGCTGGAGCTGGAACCAGTTGTTATTTTGCAATGTGAGCCTTCATGCAACACAACAACTTGTTTTTCAGCAGACCTCTAACAAGCACTCATCTTTTAAGAATTAAAGCACAAGGATATGCATTTCCTTAAACTTTGTATCCATGATTCTTGCCAACTCTTTGGTTCATCTGGTAACAAGGTGCCCACACTAGGCATGATATTGCAAGGGAAAGGCACAGAAAAGTGCCTGTGCCACTGGGAAAATTCAACACTGATCAATCAATCCAACACTTCCACCCTTTCTGCTGCTATTCTGCATCACCACTGCTTTGCCAGACTCATCTCTGGCCTAAATCTATCAGCCTGATCAATACCACAGATTCCAGTCCCCACCTTTCACTTGGACTGATTGACTTGAGGAGCTGCTCACGTCAGCAAGGTCACAGCAGCACTGAAGATCACTACCTCAGCCATGCTGGATTTATACCAAATACATTGATCTCTCTGTCCCACACAGCACATCTCCCTCCAGAGCTCAGGCTGTAAAAATAAGAGTCATATGGCTTCCAGTTACATTTTTTTGTTGTTTTTTTCCCCCTCTTCCTATTTTCTCCTTCACAGATTTCCTGCAGGATAAGGACATGGGGAAAAAGAAGTCCAACTGAAGTAATGCCAAGATCAAGGGGAGAGAATCTCTTGAGTGCTGCGGCGCTCATAATGAACTGGCTTGCCACCAGCCCTAAAAACAAAACCAGTTGGGAAATACAGCATCCTCTCTTTGAAGATAAATAAACAAAACCTTTAACCATTTAGCAGTTCAGACACCCTGGCTAAACCTCTGCATTATCATCCCCTCATTTGCTTCGCAGATGTCAAGCCAGAACGTCACACAAAGTAATTAGGGTGGCACTTGCTCCAAAAATGCTGCAAAAAAATTTGGTGAAACTGCTGTTTCTGAGCTCTGATAAGTATTTTTACTCATGCAGATCTGCTTGTGCAGTGCTGGGATCTCTCACAGCAACAACACACTCGTTGCCCAGGACATCTTTGATTTTACAAAGAGCTGTACATGTGCCATTTCATTTTGAACCCAGGGAGTTAAATAAGACTTTATCACAAGTGAAATGACTTTACATGATCTCACATGAAGCCTCTGCCTGTAACAACTACTCCCAGTCATCAGGTCAGTTGTGCTTGACCTTCCAGAGTCACGTTTCCTGCCTAAAAACTGTAAAAGGGGATAAGACACCAGCCATTTCCCAGCAGGCGAGGAAGTTAAACAAAAAGCTCAGGCTTTTGCATGCCTGGAAACTGCTGAATTAAACCTGATCACTTTTCAGCCAGGCTGTTTGGGTAGAAGAGCTGCTCAAAGTAAATTTGCACAGCTTCACACCTCCAGGAGGACAAGTTGTTGATGTTTCACATGTTCATCTGCTGGGGAGAAACATGAGGAAATGGTAGGATCACAGGTCCAGAACTCAAAGTTGATTCCTTCTCTTCAGCCCCAACCTGGGGGAAGGGCAAACAGAAAACAGAGCCCAGGAAAATAAAGCCAGAGTGGTACTCAATGGCAAGCTTCACAATGAAGACAACAAAAGGCATACTGGACATATTAGATAATGCTGCTTTACACACCCAGAGGAAGAAATGGACAGATGAAGCCAGATGTCTCTGTCTGACACATCATGGATGCTCCTCACACTTGACCTAATGCTGAAGGAACAGCAGGAACACAATGCAGAGAGAGGAGATCCCCGAGAGACTGTCTCCAGGGGACCTACAGGATGAGCTCCATGTGAGCTCTACCAGTGAACTCCAGTCCTCAGACCTAGAGGGCACAGGGCAGGCTCCAAAGCTCTCCTTTATAAGCCAAATGCTGGCTGGATCTCAGCAGCTCCATCCAGGATTCCTGAACTCAGAGAAACTCTGCAGATTGGCACAGCTTGAGCATCTGACCTCGGTTACCCTTCTGGAGCAAGGTGCTTTGGGAAGGGACTCCTGCTCCATGTTACACGTGCTAATGTAAAGCCATATATTTAAGAGTAGAGGACAGCATGTCCCAGGCAGGGTGAACCAGGCCAGCATGGAGACTTACAGTCACTGCTGGCATCCACTGGGGTCTTTCATGTTCCCTTCTGTTATTTTCATTTAAGAAGAGCCTTTCATGCTGTATGTGCTGAGCTCGTGGTGCTGCACGTACAGCCACCTCCCCCGTGCCAGTCTTGGCTTCCATCTGCCTCCCCATTCCCCAGCTTCACCCTTTCCCTGCCCTGGCAGCTCCTTCCTCAAACTTCATCCATCACCCAGGAGCCCTGATGGGGAAGAGAAGCCCCTTAAAAAGGCAGAGTTTGGGAGGGTTTGTTGGCAGCTGCCCACACTCACAGCTGTGGCTACAGAGAGCCCAGCCCTGGGATGACATCGCTGCAGGGATGAAGGAAGGACAATGATGTCAAGATGTGCAGTTCCTCTGAGCCCTGGCAGAAACACAGAGCTCAGGATGCAGCAGCACAAGAAGAAGACACAAACCTGCAGGAAACTCTTGTTCTGTGGCTGCTGAGGAGAAATGGCAGCAGATGGATCAAATCTCCCTCTTTCAGGGGAACCCCTAACAAGTTTCCCTCCTCTCCACGCAGATCTTGTGAGGATGGATTCCTACATCTTGATTTGAGGCAATTCTGTTTTAATAAGCAGGACAGGGCCCAATTTCTAACCCTAAAACAGCTGGCATGACACACACAGACAAATTGTCCTCCTCTTCTCCATACAGAAGGGGTCTCATCCATCCAAAATGCTGCAACAGGTCCCTAGTCCACACTACCCCAGTTTGTACTCAGGCACTGCTGAGACTGCTACAGAGCTTGGCAGGGAATGTTGTAATGATTAAGGAACCTCATTAATTGCCAGCCAGTGCTTGTGCCCTGTGAATTTAATGGCACCAATATCACCTCCAAGCCTTTGTTTGCACCAGAACCAGCAAGGTCTTTCTACTGTCCCACTCCAGAAACCCGTATTCAGATCTTCCCAGGGTCACATGTGTCCAGGTATCCATGAAAGCCTGGACATCATCACTGTGGCAATTCTCCAAAGCAAAAGTCCTTTTCTTCCCTTGGATAGTCCATATTCAACAGCACAGCCTGATGCTCCTAGTCTGGGAATGGTTGTCAGACACAAGATGCCACAACTCAACAGATTCATTTGCCACCATGAAGGATTAAAAACCCCTAAAACTTAAAAATAAAGCTTTTGGCAAATGTTTCCACTGAAATGGTGCCTGTAGAATGGGGATCTTGGATAATCTGTGGGTAATGTTGTGAAACATGTATTGCTTGTAAGTACAAACAACTCTCAGTTATCTGAAAATCTCTCAAAACCCAAATAGATTTTAGACAAAACTTCCTTGGCTGAATGCTTGCAGATGCTGGGCACTGAGAGACTGGAACATTTTCCACTGGAAAGACAAAAGGAAAGACAAAAGGAAAGACAAAAGGAAAGACAAAAGGAAAGACAAAAGGAAAGACAAAAGGAAAGAAAAAAGGAAAGAAAAAAGGAAAGAAAAAAGGAAAGAAAAAAGGAAAGAAAAAAAAGGAAAGAAAAAAGGAAAGAAAAAAGGAAAGAAAAAAGGAAAGAAAAAAGGAAAGAAAAAAGGAAAGAAAAAAGGAAAGAAAAAAGGAAAGAAAAAAGGAAAGAAAAAAGGAAAGAAAAAAGGAAAGAAAAAAGGAAAGAAAAAAGAATGAAAAAGGAAAGAAAAAAGCAAGAAAAAAGGAAGAAAAAGAAAGAAAAAAAAAAAGGAAAGGGGTTGTTGTGTGCTCCACTGAAAAATTTAACGAGAGAAAAAAAAATACTGAGTTTGCCTAAGGTTTTTCAGGGACACGGAATGAAGACTTTCAGTCCAGCAGAAGCAAAAAATAGCCAAAATCTTCCCCAGAACATCTACACCCCTCTTCCAACATGCTTGTGCCAACAACATGCAGTTTTATTATTATTTTTCACTGCTGCTAACATGGCAGAGTCAGCAGAAAAACATGAGGCATCCCAGAAATACTGAGAACATGACCCTGATCCACCTTTTTTCATAAAGTCACTTCAAATCTCCTTTCAAATGTGATTTCAAGAGGAAAAGCTGAACTGAGTTAGGATCCCTTCTTGATAGCAGCCACTTTGATGACAGCTGAAGCAAACACTGAAATATTCTGCAGCTGCAGGTGAAGAGTAGTTTCTCCCACAGAAATCCCAACCTCTCAAGCTGCCTTTTGACTATCCACCAAGTTCAGTGAAATCCCTGGTCCAGGAAACCACAAGAGAAGATTGACTCTGTTCAGTTTTATGCTCAATTTAGAAAACTGGTCTCCCCTTCAGCTTGTTGGAGCTTCTATCCAGATAGTACAATTGCCTTGGCTGGAAGTCCAACCATCAACCCAACTCAGACCAAAAAGATCCCTAAATCATATCTCTGAGGTGTCTTTTCAATATCTCCAGGAATGGTGTCTCATCCACTTCTCTAGACAGTCAGTTCCAATGCTTAATAATGTTTTCTGTATGAATATTTATCCTAATATCCAGTCTAAACCTCCTCTGGCACAACTTGAGGCTCTTTCCTCTTGGGAGAGGAGATTGACTCCCACCTCTCTACACCTTCATCTCAGGTAGTTGTGGAGAGCAAGGTCTCAGCCTGCTTTTCTCCAAGCTGAACACTCCCAACTCCTCCTAAGACCTAAGACCTGTTCTCCAGACCCTTCACCAGACCTGCTCTAGCAATTCATTCCTTTTTTTTGTGGTGGGAGTCCTAAATCTAGATGTTAGATTTCCAATTCTGACTTAGAAGGGGAATAAACTTAACCTGCTGGATTGCAAATATTCCCTAAACAGGGCTGCAGCAGCTTCCTACAAAAAAACAGATAACTCAAAAGAGAGATGTGGTGTGTTGCTAACTGTGCAGGGGGTTTGCTGCAACCTGTATTCAAACTAAGAGCAAAGAAAAAAATTAAAAGAATAGAGGGATGACAGGTTGCCTTTGCTTATCTAACTATGGTTTTGGTGCATCAGTGGTCATCATGCAGGCTCTCCTGAAGTTATCACACATCTGGTCAGACCAATAGTCTTCCTACTTGCTACCCAGATTAAACCAGTTTGTTATATGCTTTCCTCTACTCTGCTATGCAGGCATTCCCTCAAAATGCAAGGGTACTCTGGTATCTCCTCCTTTGCCTGCTTTGTCCTATCTACAGGATGCCATTCAAGGCAAAGATACCTCACAGCCAGTGGTGCAGACCTAGTTAAGGACTCTCTTCATGTTAGAGCAGCTCCAAAAAAACAGTAAGAAGAGGCCAAAGTGTGTCACAAAAGTCAAACTTTGCAAGAATCTTCTCACTAACACAGCTCCACATGGGATCAATCCTGCACATCATGCTGGATTCAAACACATCAGTGACAGCCCCTGGTGCCACAGCTCTTCACTGGCACACATGAACAGCTCAAGGAGTGCCAAAACAGAGCAGCAGAGATGTTTCACACCCACAGTTTCTGCTGAGGCTCTGTGCCTCACCATGTAGTTCTCTGTGTTTTATTCAGGATCATCTGGTGACTCTGCCAGACTCCGGGCAAACTCTCAAGAGTCGTGTGAGCTCGGAAAAAAAACCCCACAATAGAAAGAGACATCCCTGGCACATTCAAACACCAGCCCCAAAGAGAGCTCTTGTACCACCTACGCCTGGCTTTGCTAAGAGCTGGATGTAAATTGGAAGGGGGTAGATTTAGACTTGACATAAGAAAGAAATTCTTTACAGTGAGGGTGGTGAAGCACTGGAAGAGGTTGCCCAGAGAGGCTGTGGATGCCCCCTTAGTGCCTGGAGGTGTTTAAGGCCAGGCTGGACAAGGCACTGAGCAGCCTGATGTAGTGGGAGGTGTCCCTGTCTGTGGCAGGGGCGTTGGAACTTGATGATCTTTAAGGTCCCTTCTAACCTGAAGTATTCTATGATTCTACCCTAGAAGGACATTTCCCATATGTCATTGTCTGGGATGCAGCAAACCACAGAGTATGTTATCAAGGCAGCACAGGCAAAGAGACAGAGAAAGGGCAAACCCTCAGAGAAAAATGCTCTTATGCTGCACAGAGAAAAGAGTCTGGAATTGTTCAGTGTCATGGAAGTGCAGAGGATCTTTGAAGGCTGGAGCAATATATTCATGCATATTTGGATAGGAGGGCCTCACTTTATTCAAGGCCTCTGATGCTGTCTTTTCTATAGTTGTCAAACAACTGTATAAAAACAATAGAATTCTGTAGAAATCATACTAACCAGCACCAACAGAGAAATACACGGTGAGGCACAGAGCCTCAGCAGAAACTGTGGGTGTGAAGGCTCAGGGGGGACCTCAGAGAAGCTTCTCAATCCATGAAGGGGGCTACAGAAAGGAAGGGGTAGGACTTTTTAATAGGATATTTGATGGGAGCACTAGAAATAATGGATGGAAATTGGAAGAAGGGAGATTTAGGCTGAAGAGAAGAAAGAAATTCTTTACTGTGAGGGTGGTGAGACACTGGAAGAGGTTGCCCAGAGAGGTTGTGGATGCCCCCTCTCTGGAGGTGTTTAAGGCCAGGCTGGATGAGGCACTGAGCAGCCTGATCTAGTGGGAGGTGTCCCTGCCTATGGCAGGGGGGTTGGAACTTGATGATTTTTAAGGTCCCTTCCAACCCAAACTATTCTATGATTCTATGATTTAATTTAAATCTCAGATTTCCTAATCTTTTTAGCTTTTGTGCCCAACAAAACACAACTTTGCAGTCTCTTCTTCAGGCTGAGGTTAAGCAGCAACTGCACTGGTGGGAGACATGAGGGTAGTCATCCAGGGAAGAGGAGGAGGATGGGAGTAACCAGCTTCTAACAACACAAAAACACCCTTCAGCGCATTGCATTTCACTCACCAGTTGAATACTTCCGTGTCCTCTCAGAGTCCTTGTAGAGGGATCCCATGATATCACCCATGGACCTGGAGATCCTAATTTCATGCTGTTTACTGTTGTTTGGCTGGAGGAGCTGGGAATCAGACAAAGGGAATGACCAGACTCAGTCAGATCCCTTGAAGACTTACCATGTAAAAGGAACAATGTAATCTAGGGTGATCCAAAAATCATTCACAATTCTCACCTATTATTAAAATATTCTAATGAGTTTGAACTACAGTGGATAAATGCAGGTATTTGGCATAAAAGATAGACTGATCCCACACCGTATCATTCCCAGATAAGAGAGAATGATCCCAAATTAAAATTTGCTGTCCCAGAATTGGAGCCTCTTCTCCATGCTCCACTGTAACAGGGCAGGGGAACAGAGTAAGGGATCAGGCTCTGCTATGAAAACAGATCAGGGGGGGAAGCAACAAAATTATAATCCAGATGATAACTTAAGTGGTCATACTCAAGTCTTACTGAAGTAACAGACTGCAGCACACTGTGATCTTGTGATAATTTTATGTGTGACCCCAGAACTGTATGTTCTTGCATAGTTACACACTTCAATAAGATTCTGATCTACTCTCAAAGGTAGAATAGAATAGTTTGGGTTAGAAGGGATCTAAAAGATCATGGAGTTCCAAACCCCTTCCATAGGCAGGGACACCTCCCACTACATCAGGCTGCTCAGTGCCTTGTCCAGCCTGGCCTTAAACACCTCCAGGGATTGAGGGGGCATCCACAGCCTCTCTGAGCAACCTCTTCCAGTGTTTCACTATCCTCACCCTAAAAAATTTCTTTCTTTTATCTAGCCTGGCTGCTCTGCTCTGCAGCATTGCTGCAGCCACTAGGGCAGATTGTCCCACTGCTGATCAGGATTTAGGAAACAGATTGATGGCTCTGTTTCTCCTGAGACTCTGGTCCCTGGACCTTTTTGAGAGCCTCCCAAAAGAATTGGAGAAGTTCCAGGAGCTGTGAGCACTAGCGGTAGCCTGAGGACAAGCAGCGTGAGTCTTGAGACTCTCAGTCTGTCTGGTACTTCTAGGAAATATAAGGAAGAAACAGAGTTGCAACATCTGCAAATCCCCTTCTTTACAGCCTGGGCTTGGGGCAGCACGACATGTGCTTTGGCAAGACACACTGTGCAGGCGAGGTCAAGCACACAGGCTTAACTGCAAAACCACTGAGCTCAGGAAAAACAAATAAATAAAAAAAAAAAAACGGGTGAGGAAAAAAAAAAAAAAAGTCCCACATGAGACTGAAGGAATTTCCAGTTTGCTCTCCCTGGCCTTCAGTCCTTCAGCACTACAAGGAGGGAACGGTCCCCAAACTGACATGCAGCATGGCAAGAACCAGGGCATCACCCTGAGCATGGAGGAGAGGCAGCAGAGGAATGGTGACAGCATCCCTAGGCAGAAAGCACAGGGCTTTTTGGGGTTTAGAACAAGGGCAACACCCTGAGCATGGAGGAGAAGCACCAGAGGCATGGTGACAGCATCCCTAGGCAGAAAGCAAAGGGCTTTTTGGGGTCTAGAACCAGGGCATCACCCTGAGGAATGGTGACGGCATCCCTAGGCAGAAAGCACAAGGCTTTTTGGGGTTTAGAACAAGGGCACCACCCTGAGCATGGAGGAGAGGCAGCAGAGGCATGGTGACAGCATCCCTAGGCAGAAAGCACAGGGTTTTTTGGGGGTTAACTTTGTTTGAGGATCAGTCCAGTATTTAACCCTTCACAGATCACAGGAGGGGAACAGACCCAGTCTCTGGGCTGAGAGATTTCCCAGCAACTGAGCCAGAGCAGGGTTAACCAACCCCTCTTGTGACCAGCTTCCCTCCAGGCTGTCAGAAGACTTGTTTCTGTCCCCCAAACACAATAACAAGGCACAAAAGAGCAGTGAAGGTGAAGGACTCACATTGGCTTTCTTTGGAGCGCTCACAAGGATCCGCAGGCTCTTCAGGGAAGGGCTCAGCTCCAACTGTTCCATGGCTTTGTCCAAATCTTCCTGGGATTTCAGTGGGATCAGGAGCTGGAAGGGATTGTACAAACACGGCATGTCACACTTTTGGGTACATAGAGGATGCCAGATCCTCACAGAGAGCAGCTTGGGAATGGGGGGGAGGATGAGGGAGGAACCCAAAAAGCCAGATGGAAAACAGAGCTTTCGTGCCCTCCAGCTTGCCGAGCTCTAACTTTTTCTTCCAAGTTTTCATGTACTGAGGAACAGATGCAAAAAATCACAACAAAAACCATCTGCAAGGAGATAGCTTAAAGGTCACATCACCAATCTGATGAGTGGGAAGGGGGGAAGCCTGAGATGAAACCCTAGGCTTGCTGCCTGCTACTCCGGGGCTGCTCTGATCTTGGAGCAGCTAAGACCTGCTGCTACCCAGTCCCAAAACAGCTCTACACATTCTACCTGGGAAGAAAGCAGTGAGCTGCACCGAAGCTCTGGTAGGTTCTCAGTAGCCTTCCCTACTGCTGCACTCTGTGCTCCTGCACACTGACACACTTTCCCTAGGGTTTGGGCATCAGGTGAAATGAGGGAACAGCTCACAAGAGTCTCTTCCTTTTTGATGTGAGAGAAGGTGTGCACTGCTCCCCCTCCAAGAACCCCTTCTGTAATTCTCAGAAGGACAAGTTCAGCTTCTGATCTTTGTAAAGTAAACAGAATGGTAAAGCCACATAGTGCTGTGTCTATCAGGTAGCTGAAGGTCCTGATGTTTTCCTGGTAAGTGGCCTCCTATCTCCAGAGGGAATTTGACTCTTGCCACCGCTCAGTGGTGCACCACATCCTGCTAAGCTTTCAACACCCAACACAGCTGCACTTCAGAGGGGCTCTGAAGTCTGCTGCCTTGGGCTGAGATTAAAAATACAACTTTTTGCCCCTAACCCAGGGGCATTCTGCCTAATCTCATAAAAACCACTTCTCAGCCTCTGTAGGTCACTTCAGGCACTGGCACTGAATCCAGCCAACACAGCCTGTTCTCCTCATTCCTGTGCCAAAGTACACAGCAGTTTCACCTACCAAAGGGACTGAGCCCCCAGTAGGTTCCCACTGGTCTCACTGGGAGCCACAGCTGCCCAGAACTTCTGAAAGGCAGCTCAGCCCTCTTGGACACTGGTTTTCATGCCACCAGCCACAGCAAACACACCTCAGATCAATCACTCTAGAAGACTCTGAGAAGGTGCCAGTGTCTACCTCTTTGATCCCCAGGTGTTGGCAAGGGTTTGGCTGTTGACCTGAAGGCTGTGGGAGATGAGGCCAGGGCTTCTGGGATGACCAGGTCAAGGGAAAGCTGCGAGTCCTGGCCAAGATGAGGTTTGTCCTCAGGAAACTGCTACAGTCACCTTCTCCACCCAAGAATCACAGTCTAAGCCTACAGGGGTAGCACTTTTTAGTAAGATATGTGATGGGAGGACTAGAAATAATGGATGGAAATTGGAAGAGGGGAGATTCAGGCTGGACATAAGAAAGAAATTCTTTACAGTGAGGGCAGTGAAACACTGGAAGAGGTTGCCCAGAGAGGCTGTGGATGCCCCCTCTCTGGAGGTGTTTAAGGCCAGGCTGGATGAGGCTCTGAACAGCCTGATGTAGTGGGAGGTGTCCCTGCCTATGGAAGGGGGGTTGGAACTTGATGATCTTTAAGGTCCCTTCCAACTCTAAATACTCTATGATTCTATAAATGCCATCTTTGGTGCATGGTACCTGCTTCTGCAGAGTGAACAACTCCAGGTTTGGATTGTTTCTCCTCTCCTGTCTGGGAAGATGTTTTTCTTTTGGCCCCATTTCTGAGACAGGGAACCAAGTCTCAAGCAGGTCACTTATTTTATATGATGAGCATCAAGTTTATCATCACGGTCCCACCAAGAAAGCCAAGCTTCTGCCACTGTCTACAGCAGGTGGCCCTCAGCTTACACCTAGTTTAGACAGAGCCAGATCTGCAAAGGGGCTAAATTTAATGCAACATGTTTCTGTAGGGTTTACAGTCCTGAGTTAAACACTGAGGTCTCAGAAATGGGACTAAGAGGTGAAAAAAGGAAAGTATTTATAGAATCATAGAATGGTTTGGGTTGGAAGGGACCTTCAAGATCATCTAGTTCCAACCCCCCTGCCACGGACAAGGACACGAACTCCAGGCAATACTCAGCATACTCTTCTGGTGCAAGGTTTGCAAAAGTGGTGGAGGTTTTTCTACAGAAAGAAAATGAGACTCTAGAGCATAGAACTCAGCACATTCATACAGGGAAGGAGATAACCATGTTGTTCACCCTTAATCTAAAAACAATTCAGTTACTTGTGTACAGAAAAAAAAATATTTCAAGAGGAACTCCTGAGAAAGCCCTGTCTAGGATGTCCAAATCAGGTGGGGAAAAGTTCAGAAAGATGTCTCTTACCTCCCAGCAAGAGACCTAACCAGCTGTGGGGTCTACAGAGAACATCAGTCTTGTTTGAGCTGGGCCTAACAAGCAAGACTGGAAACAGATTCCCATTCTGGGACAGGGCTTGGACATGAATTAAAGGAAAGGTAGTTATCAACTTATTCAGGGCTTTCAGTAGGTCCATGGAGGAAACAGTTAGCCCACGGCTCATGGTTAAACTTTGGGATTTAAATGAATCACTTGTGGTCACAGCAGATGTTATTGAATGTGTCTCCCAAATGCCATGCAGATGTTCCCAGCTGCCTGTTTCCTTAGGCAGCAAAGCCCAAGAGATATTCTCCTGGTGCACTTCTTAACCCTCTTGAAGCTCACAAGGGTTCCACAGATGCATGAGGCAGACTCTCCTACAATCCTCCAAAAGGAGAATGGTGGAGAGCTGCTCCCGTTTCACCACTGGGAAGGATATGACTCTGCAAACTGTAAGGATAGTTCCACTGCTCACTTGTCCCTTTACTGAGCTCCTCACCAATGTTCAGAGAAACCCCTCGGGTGTTCCTTTGAACAGAATGTTCTGCAAAAGACACTCCATCTCCCTCCAGTATCACAACATGAACAGGTTTGCACGCCTGCTTCAGGAGAAGCCAAAAACATCAGGCAGAACCTGCCCTCCTGTGAAAAGGATCAGAGCCACTATTTAGCTTGGCTTTTACCTGTTACCCACATCTGGTGAGTGGATTTCACTCCCATTTGGCTCCCAGACTGTGGCACACATGGATATCAGGAACAGATTTCTACTGGGCACAAAACTAAATATAGACTCATGCAGAGCCACGGGGGCAAGTGCCAGGGTGCATTTCCAGTAACTGGGTTTATTCTGTCTCCAGCTGTGACGAAAAAGTTTACCTACACACAAGTTTGACTAAATAGAGCTTATTAGATTTTCTTCCTGCTTTTAAAATAGTATTTTCCCCCTGAAGCCTGATGTTTCAGTATGGGACTTGGTAGACAGTCCACTGAGGTCTAATAAAGAAAGTGCAAAGGGTGAGTTTTCAGTGACTACAGCAGCACTGCCAGAATTCACTCTGTAAAGACACTGCAGAAAGCCAAAGAATAGTAGGAAACAGGGTTGGGGGAAAAAATTGAGAGGTCAATTAGTTCATCTTCCTGCCCAACAAGGGACCAACTGGCATCAACAATTCTCGACAAATGTTTGTTAAATAGGCTTTTAAAACACCTCTCCTCCCCCATCCCATAATGGAGCCTCTACCACTTCCCCAGGCTTTTAACTCTCCCTGACCTTCTGGAATGATGCTGAGGAAGAGACAAGCTTCAGAGGGGATACACAAGTGGAGGTCAGAAGAAAACTGTGGCACAGGAGTAATGAATTGGTGATGGAGAATGGGACAAAGGACAAAGTCACACTGGAGTCACACCTGGAGAAACTGTTCAGCAGCACAAACAGACACCCTCAGGCAGAGCACTTGCTGGAAAAGCCAGCCTTTCAACCTGCAACAAACACCATGCCACACTGTCCATGGCCAAGTGAGATTTACTGTCCCACTCATTAGAGGTGAGCCCAGCCTAACCCCAACAGGCAGACCTGCCCCATGTGGTACACCCATGGCCATGCCCAACTCTTATCTGTACCAGCCCAAGCCTGCTGATTCCATGGTCCCACCAGGATGTGATTCATGCCTACCCCTGCCCCACCCAGCTGGCATGCTCATCTCCCTCATCCTGCCTTCAGCACTCCTGGTTCACCAGGACAGGGACTGACATTCAGCAAACTTGGTAGAGGTTTGTTGACCTTGGTGTAAATTTTGGTCTACAATGGTTCTTCAAGACCAACACTCAATGGCAACAAAGAATTCCTGCCAAGTTCTCTTGGAGCATGAAGAAACATTAAGCTGAAATGAAGAAATCTTTAGCTGCAGTCAAAAGAATAAAAAACCCTGACCCAGAACGTGCTAGAAGCCACACACAGAGATGTCACCGTGTGGACATGTAGTCCATCTCCCCAAAGATCATTTTTGTGCATTTACAGTGTTTCCATAATAACAATCCTGTATGACTGCAGCTCAGACCTCTTCCTTAAAGTGTGGGTTCTCACAAAGAGGAATTTTTATGTATAGGAAAACAAAACTCTGAAGGTCCTTCTAAATTCTAAGAAATTAGGGGGGTGCCCAAAGGCCTGCTCATCATGGTCCTGTGATGTGCTGTGCACGTGGCCAGGATGACAGTCCCTAACATGGGGTAAAAATACATTATTTGAGCTTCTGTTTGCTGTTGCTGAAAAAAAAAAAATTCCTCTTCCAGTGGAAAGAAACCTGGAATGAAATGAGTCATTCCTAGAGAATTCAATGGCAGGCTATTCCCGGGAGGGCTGTCAGAGAATGGCCCAGATTAGAAACCTGACCACATTCAAAGCCAAAACCCAGCAGACACTTTGGTATCATGAGGCACCTATTATAAAAGAGAAGCAGCCTTTTTATGGAGCAAATTTCCATGGAAAGGGAAACTAGCAAAAAAAAGGGAAGAGAAAAAAAGAGAAAGCTCATTCCATGACTTCTGCCTCCCTTCAAACTTTCATGAGAGTCTGCAGTCATCTGAAATCAATATTTGAACAAGCAAGCTGTTGGGAGATATTCAAAAGAACTGATGTTTAAAGGCCCAACTATTTGTCATTTGGCCCCCTCCTCCTTCCCAAAGACAAGAGAAGAACTGGATGACCTCTGAAGCTCTTGTCCAACTCTGATTCCATGATTCTAAGACCCCCTCAAGAGTCCAGTGGCTCCGGCTGCCTGCCCACTTCATAGAATCATAGAATAGTTGGGGTTGGAAGGGACCTTAAAGATCATCGAGTTCCAGCCCCCCTGCCATAGGCAGGGACACCTCCCATTACATCAGGCTGCTCACTGCCTCATCATAAAGTGCCTCACAAGACAACACCATGCACACCAAAAGAGATGCCAAATGTTGATCCCTTCTAGGCAAAAGTCCCTCATCAGTACTCTCCTTTCAGACACAGCACTGTGCTCAAAGAACAAGTGGGAAAAATACAGGAAGATCAGAGTAGAAACATCTTCAAACCTTGCAATGTGAAGATCACAGAGGGAAGGTTTCTTCTCTGCTTGTTATGTGGCCATAGGGCCTGCAAGAGGAACCTTCAATGATGCACATGTTTTGGCAGATCTAACCACATGAACATGCACGTGGTTATGGGGTCAAAAAAAGTCAGTGCCAGATAAAGCATGCTGCATTGTCCCTCCTGCTCTGGACTTCATCATGCTCCTGCAATAGCACCCAGCACCCAAGGTGGGAAGGCTTCAAACCCAACACAAACACACAGCAGGCTACAGTCACTGTGTGTGGCTCTCAAGAAAATCATCTTTTTCAGCTACCATTTCTTTGCCCTGTGACTGCTCTCATCAGCCAGACTCACTCTGGAAGCTGGTCCTATTGTCCCAAGGATATTAACAAGAAAACATCGACTGCTGTCAACTGTGCAGCTGAATTGACAGATCTCCATCCCTGTTTGAATCGGGGAGGGAGGGAAGGTGGTTATGGGGAAAAGACAATGTTGTTATGTTCCATTTATCAGGCCTCAATTGAAATAAGGGAAAAAGCCTGCTTTGAACTCTGAAAGTCAAACTGATCCATGCCTGGACAACAGCTCATAGAATCATAGAATACTTCAGGTTAGAAGGGACCTTAAAGATCATCAAGTTCCAACGCCCCTGCCACAGACAGGGACACCTCCCACTACATCAGGCTGCTCAGTGCCTTGTCCAGCCTGGCCTTAAACACCTCCAGGCACTAAGGGGGCATCCACAGCCTCTCTGGGCAACCTCTTCCAGTGTCTCACTACCCTCACTGTAAAGAATTTCTTTCTTATATCTAGCCTGAATCCACCCCCTTCCAATTTACATCCATTCTTTCTAGTCCTCCCATCACATATCTTGTTAAAAAGGCCGTACCCTAGCTGGGAACCACCAACTAGGAACGTTTTCTTCACATCCATGCACATCACACTAAATTAGGGCCTTAAGAACAAACCAGAGCTCAGTTCTTCTCAACAAGCTCCCTTAGCATTAAGGAGAAGAATACCTCATTGCTGATGCAGACTAAGTCCATCATCTGTCCAAAAGCATCTGTGACCTTCTGCACCACTTCTTTGAATTTGACTGGTCTTGGAAACTGGATAATCCTGTGTAGACAAAAAAAAAATACAACAGTCTCAATTTAGTACAAGTTTAACTAGAACTTGGAACAAGACTGACAATTCAGAGTCATAGAACAGTTTTGGTTGGAAGGGACCTTAAAGATCATCAAGTTCTTGGAACTTGATGCCATAGGCAGGGACACCTCCCACATCAGGCTACTTCTATCGGGAAGCATAAAGTTTGCTCCTTGCTTTTACACTCATGGCCAGGACAAGTCTTGACAAGCTCTGTGAGAGGATCTACCAAAAATCACAGTATGGCTCTTCTGTTCCTCCCCCTACTGTGAGGCACAGATAGGAAGTCCAGCAGCCCTTCACTGGAGAAGACCCAGGATCAGGCACTGGTCAGGAAGTTATCATCTCCATTTTCAGCAAAAGACCGAGTAGGAAGTTTAACATCACAGAATAGTTCGGGTTGGAAGGAACCTTAAAGATCATCTAGTTCCAACCCCCCTGCCACAGACATCACTTGACTATCCTGCACCATCACACAAAGAATCTCTACAGGCATCCACCAGCAGTACTGTATCTAGCCCTGTGGTGTCATTAGTTAAATTTTCTTTGGCTTGAACATGCAACTTGGACCATTAGCCTGTGAGTTTCCAGCCCTGAGTCCTGCCCTGCCACAGTCACCAAGCAGAGGTGATTCCATGAAAATGTCAAGCAGGGAAGGGCGGGCATGCTTTAACTCCCAGCTCTGTTTTTATGGGACTCATGCCCAAAATCTGGTTATCTTAAGTAAGTGTCAGAGGCTGCTAATCAAAAGACACATGGCTGTGGACTCACAGCAGCTCAGCAGTTCAGTAGGGTTTAAGAATCAAAGATTAAAAAAAAAGAGTCCAAACAAGTCTACATCCCTGGTAAGAGGGATTTAATTACTTCCAGCTTGGAACCACTTTGTCCATGTACAAATCCCAGGAGATTCTTGTGGCAAATGGTGCAACACAAGGCAAGACTCTTGCATACAAACCATAGTAGATTGTAGGGGGAACATATCCTGCCATGAGCTCATCTGCAGCTGGCTGCATTCACTAGGGTGACACTGGGTAATCTGGGCTGGGTACGTACCTCTTCTCCCCTTCATATTCAAACTTGATCCTGACATTTCGTTGCTGAAAGAAAAAGCAGAAAGTGGTTAGGTCCCAAACTGCATCCCACACTGACACATAGATCATAGAATCATAGAATAGTTTGGGTTGGAAGGGACCTTTAAAGATCATCGAGTTCCAACCCCCCTGCCATAGGCAGGGACACCTCCCACTACATCAGGCTGCTCAGTGCCTTGTCCAGCCTGGTCTTGAACACCTCCAGAGAGGGGGCATCCACAACCTCTCTGGGCAACCTCTTCCAGTGTTTCACTACCTTCACCATAAAAAATTTCTTTCTTATATCTAGCCTGAATCTCCCCCCTTCCAATTTATATCCATTGTTTCTAGTCCTCCCATCCGATATCATATTAAAAAGTCCTTCCCCTGCCCCTGAGGGCAGAAATTCTCACAGAGACTCCCCCAACTCCAGTGGGCATCCAGCCTATATGGGAACAAGGGGAGACAGCTGGACTCAGACTTTGGAGGAGAAGCTCCACATTGCAAATAAAAGTGCTTGTCAAAAAGAAAAGCCTTCTATAAACAAGAGGATACTTAAGACTCATCTCTGCAACCAGGAGTTTTAATAAAATGCATTCATGACATTGGAAAACTTTGAATGCTCTGAACTCAGTTGGAAATAAGAAACTAACATCAAAGAGGCAAAAGTGTTAAATGCCTGATGTCTGTCCATCTTCAGCACTTCCCATGGTTTTTACTCCAGTCCTTTTCTGTTGGAAGTACAAAAAGCAAAGCTCAGATGTGATCTAACAGAACTTAAGGGTACTTGAAGCAAAGAAATAAGTAAAAGCAAGCAAGGGAAAAAATAGTATTGTATTTTAGAAGCTAACAGTGCTGGGCTGGCAGTGGAGTAGGCATTATTTTCTCAGGCCATATAAAATGCAAAGTGCATCACTACCATCAGTGTTCACCCTGAAATGACCTGCTCCTCATTAAATTCAGCCAAAGAAGAGCCAGCAGAGCCATGGGCAGACTGGGCACACAGCTGTGCAGGGATTAAGTAAAAGCCACTTCTCCCATCCTCTGTCTGTGCACATTCAGCAGTGATCAAGACTACAAGAAGCCTTTTCATTAATTCAGCTTCTCAGACTAAGCCTCAGCCAAGCATCCCTAGGCTTGCACCAGAACTTTCTGATGGTCTCCAAGACAGATCAAAACTCTCTTTAATTCCCAGACCAGGTTTAGTCACTCCAGCTAACCAGGGGTTTGCCCCTGCTAGTGCACAGAAGCCTCCTCAAATAGTGGGTTATTTTTCCCTGGAGAAGAAAGTGCTCACCAACTCCCTGTGAGGTGGAACAGCAGGAAGGGCTCAGTCCTGCACTGCCTGCATCTCCCAGGGATAATCCCAGAAGGGGTGGGTGACAGCCCTTCCTGAGCAAGGGCTTTATCTCTAACTCTGGATTGCCAGTTTGTGAAGGCACACTTTCCATCCTCTGAGAGGGAAAGCAGAGCCACAGTGAAACAGCTTTGTCTGTAATGAGGAAAATGAGCTGGATGGGCGTCCTTAGGTTTATTTTTAAACCTCAGGGTCTGCGAACACCCACTGAAGTTGAGGAAGTGAAGGCTGTAGGCAATTCGGCTGAAAAGCTTAAAAAAAATCCCAACAGATTCAGAGTAAACATGTTGGATCATCCAAAGTGCATCTTTTTATCTCTGCTCTTGGCACTTGCTGTGTTTCCAGGAAGGAAGAACCAATGCCAAGACAGGCACCAAATGGGGCACTCCAGCAGTGTTACAAGCCTGTGCTAAACAGGCAGTTGCATCTCAGTCTCCAGACACACAATGTTTGGACAAACTCCAGGTTTGCTTCTAGAACCAAGCTCAAACCATAAAAACACTAGACTAACAGCAAAACAGTCCAAAATTTAAGAGACATAGCCATAACCAACTTAGCTTTGAAAGTTCAAATCTCTCTAGAGACATAGACAAATGCATGCAGAATTGCCACCTTGGACTGCCTCTGCTGGAGAAGAAAAACACAACAAAATATAAGCTCTTCTATGCCAATTTGTATATACAGGTGACTCTCTGAACAGATCCTGGATGCTGGTACAAAATCAGGCAGTGTGGATTGACTGCATGGAGTAAGAAAAATAAAACAAGGCAAGGAACTTCAAGGTTTCTCCTTGCAAGGAAACAAGAATTACAAAGGGAAGAGCTCACACAGCTCTGGTCCCTGCTGCTGCACAGGAAACCTTTCAAAACACAGGTTTCACTTTCAGAGCAGCCCCAAACAGAGCTGGGATGTCACACAATCTGTCACACAGCCTGTTTGTGCTGAGCAGCACAACTTTCGCAGGCAAATGGTTTTTGAAAAACAGCTCATGATTGGAAAATGTCAAAACACTGGTGTAAAGCTCCAGAGATAAGAAGAAAAAACAAAAAAAAAAGGAGTTGCATCCTCTTCTTCTACATCAACATCAGGGCTGATGTGCCATGGCCTGCAGCCAACAGAAGAGAATATGCTGTCCCACACTGCAGCTGCAACAGGGGAATGAAAACTCACTTAATTTGTTAATTAGATTTTTTTTTCTGATAGGAAACACACTGACCTCTCGCCCCCATCAAAGGAATCGAGATCTTAAACTCACAAGCATCTGTAAGAGGGATAAATATCTATTTATCTGCAGTCTGAGAAGCTGGTTTGCAGCCTACCTTTGGCTTGCTTGTATTTATTGACCCACAGCTAAAGTTGAATTTCTCACTGCTATCAGCAACAAATACTTTTCCCCTTTTATTCTTTCTTTCTTTCTTTAAAGAAAAGGGCAGTGCCCAAAGCATTAGGAAGTCCTGGGGGATGCAAAGCATTTCCTAAATGCCAGAGTGGGCTGTGATTTTTTTAAATTTTTTTTTTAACACCCAGGGAAATCTCGTTCAGAGCAACTGGTTTGAGATTACACAGGGAGCTTTGGGGCACCACCACATGGTGGGGCAAAATTTCACACAATTCTGCACCCAGTGACTCAAAAGCTTGATCAAGAGGAAAGCAGGATCAGCATCTTATCTGTAAGGACCTCAATGCATCATGCAAACGCTTGAGGGCAGGTACAGAAGTGGTGCAGGTGGTAGGGTCTGACAGGACATAGAATCATAGAGCTGGAAAAGACCTTCAAAGGTTATCTCGTCCTGCAGTAAGTACAGAAACCTTGCTCTGATCAGGTTGCTCAGAGCCTCATCAAGCCTGACCTTGAATGTCTCCAGGGATGGGACCTCGACCATCTCTCTAGACAACCTCTTCTAGTACCTCACCACCCTCATCGGAAAGAGCTCCTTAATGTCCAATCTAAACATGCCCTGCTCTAGTTTAAACCCATTGCCCCACATCCTGTTGTTCCATCCCCTGGCAAACATCCCCCAGCTTTCCTGTAGCCTCTTCAGATACCAGGAAGCCCCTATGAGGCCTTGGAGCTTTCTCAAAGTTGAATAGCCCTAGTTCTCAGCCTGTCCTCATAGCAAAGATGCTCCAGCCCTCTTATCATCCTTATAGTCCTCCTTGGGACCCTCTCCCACATGTCCATGCCCCCCTTCTCACGGGGAATGAAGACAACAGCAGCTGTGACGTGTTAAATATGGTCAAGAAGAGTAGTAAGGTCACACTGCAAGGCACCATCTTTAAGCACTGAGCTGTGACAGATTTCAGCAATGGAGCATTATGAAAACAGAGGCACATAAAAGAGCAAAACTAAGGAAACTGAGGCACAAAAGCATGAAGCTTTGCCTCAGGGCATGAAGAAAAAGCCCAGCCTAAGGAAAAGATGACTCTGGCAAAGAACTTACTGCATCCTTTCAAAATATAAAGGGGACTTCATAAGATGGAGAGAGATGTTTTACCAGGTTGTGTAGTGACAGGGTGGTTTTAAACTGCAAGAAGCTAGATTTAATCTGGATGTAAAGAAAAAAAAAATTTATTATGAGGGTGGTGAGGCAGTGGAACAGGTTGCCCAGAGAAGCTCAGGATGCCCCATCCCTGGAAGCATGCATGGCCAGGCTGGACAGGGCTTGGAGAAATCTGATTCCAGCCCAGGACAGGAGGGGTGGAAGTGGATGATCTTGAAGGTTCTTCCAATCTAAAGCACTGTGTGATTCACTCTATGAAGCAGAGGGGCAGAGCCAAGCATAAGATTCCTAAGTCTGAGGGTGACAGAAGAGTGGCACAGGCTGCCCAGAGAGGCCGTGGAGTCTCCTCTGGAGACATTCAAAACTCATCTGGACACCTTCCTGTGTTACCTGATCTATGTGTTCTTGCTCTGGCAGGGAGACTGGACTGGATTATTTTTTTGAGATCCCTTCCAATCCCTGCTACTGTGTGTGTGAGATTTAGATGTTAGATCCCCTGGGTTGTGTGCACTGAAGAACTTTTCCTCTCCACATGCATTTCTGCACACCGTGGGGCATGGAGGAGCCCAAATCTCTCAGCTGGCGCCTGCTGTGACACAAACAAAATAAGTGACAACCCTGACAGGAAATACCACAGTAATTCCCTTCGTTTCTGGAATAATTTCTTCTCTGAGACACTTGCACCGGCATTTCCTCTGGCCCCACTAACAAATGCTATTTTACTCTCTCTTGCCATTCCATTAAGAAAGGAAAAGACAAAGCCACCACCGTGGCAACAAATCCATCACCTTAGAATGGTGTGGGGTAGAAGGGACCTTAAAGATCATCAAGGTCCAACCCCCCTGCCATAGGCAGGGACACCTCCCACTACATCAGACTGCTCAGTGCCTTGTCCAGCCTGGCCTTAAACACCCCCAGAGAGACATCCACAACCCCTTGGGTAACCTCTTCCAGTGTTTCCCTACGCTCACTGCCAAGAATTCTTCTTTATATCTAGCCTTTTAAAAGCTCTTTATAAGTGATTAAAAAGAAATACAAGTTTTGTGGTGTTATTTTATTATTACTTAACACATACACAGGGAATTAAATCTAAATGTGCTGCCCTGCCTGGCAAAGTTTAAGTCCACCAAACCACATTAATTGACCAAGTGGAATTTATTAATTAATTCTTTTTGATACTACTCAGTTTGGGAACTGAGTGTTTGGGCTGCTTTAAGCCTTCTCTCTGGCAGCTAGGGAACACTATTTCTTCAGGCAAATATTCAACTGGAAAAGTGTTCATGCTGAAAAGAGTGTTTTTTCTGTCTTGATCTTAAGATTATTTAGGTTTCCTCCCCATATTGCAATTTTTTTTTCTTATTATCTCTTTCTCTCTCTAGCATGCTGGATGTTGAGGGAGGATAAAAGCATTATTACAGGCTCAGATTAAGACAAGGGAATGAAATTTTAAGAACAGGACCTAGATACAGAATTTAGTAGGACTAAAAAGCCCATTTCTTCTCCATTAGAACTAACTGATGGAATTATTATCATAAAGTGACCACATCATCCATTAGACTAGAACTGCATTTTGATCCTATTACTTCTTGCCTTGGCTCTGTGACCATGGAGAAGAGCACCTTAATATGTATTTGCATATTTGTGATCATTTTTCCACTCAGGCAAAGAGCCTAAAACCATCTTTCCAGGCTTTCTTTCCTTGAGGTATTTTCAGTTCCTTCCTCAAAACTTTTAGTTTCACAAAAAGAACCACAAACTGTTGAGTTTCAGAGGAAGTGCTGACGGGAACTGAGGAGGAGTGGGAGGGGGACACAGAGACAACCATCCCCCCCCCAGAGCTGAAGCAACCAGCCCTGAGAAATGGTTTAGATTAAGGAAAATGTTGGGGGAAAAAAAATAGTGGAAAAAAAGTGTTTCCAAATGAGGTGAATCATGATCTTAGAGATCCCTGAAGAGCTGCGTGCTGCTTACAATAAAAGCACACACAGAGCAGGAAAACATGCAGTTTAACCTAAAATGGAAGTGGCTTTGGAGGAACAGAAGATGCTGAGCACTCTCAGCTGCTGAGCATCTAGAGGGTCAATCAGATTGGTCCAAGCTGAGCCTATGGAGAAGGGGCATCTGATGGCACAAGGATAACTTCACTAGAGGGACCCAGGACCCGAACTGGACACAGTCCCACAACTCCATGTCTGTCCATGCCATCTAGAACTGCCAGGCTGCAAAATCCCAGAACAGAATCAAATTCAAAAAGCTCCCTCCATCATGCTGCCTTCTCCCAAACTGAGATGCCACCAGAAAGAGTGGTCTGGCAGATCCCATCTCCATGGCTTGCTCATAAAGTGGCCCCTGTCAAACCTAACCAGAGAACAGCTTTGTCCCCTGCTGAGACACCACAAGGACAAGCTGCCATGGCTACCTCACAACCCAGCTTGGACAAGCACTAACCATTCTGAGGTCAAGAAAGGCAGGGGGGGAAATAAAGTCATCACAAAGAGCCTTTCCTTCAGTGCTTACTCAAGAAGGGACCATTTCAGCTCTGCTCTTACTCATTCATGAGACCCTGGGGACTTAACTTGACTTCAATTTCCCCCCCCAGGTAAAAGAGGCAAGGGGGGAGGCCCGTTTCTCCACACTGCAGAACAAGGAGGAGGATAATTTTCACTTCTCTATTCGTTGGATTAGGAAACAGTGAGAAAACCCCCCTGAGCAGTGCAATGTTCAAGCAGTAAAGCTCCAGGTTACTCCTCTATACAAAGCCACAAAGCAGTGGGGACTTCTCAACTCCTGGCTCAGGCCAAGTGAAATCAGAGCCCCAGGACCAGGCTGAGGGAATTTCTGTACCTCCCAGCCAAAGGCACCTTGTTTGCATTAGTCCCACACTCACTGGCCCCTGTTTTTAGCAGCAGGATGTTCTCTACCAGCCAGACAGCTGGACCACATCCCCAAACCACAGGAGGAGATGACTAATCCATGTCATTAGGAACTATCTGCACAGAACCCCCACACACTCTCTGGGTTATTCAGCAATCACAAAGAGATTTGTCTGGGATTGCCCCCTTCTCCTCTCAGTGAGGAGGAAGTTGCAGGATATCCTGGTCCCTCTGGATCTTCACAGCTCTTTTCATCCTGAAAAAACAAGACCACCACTTAAGCAGCTCAGAAGCCAGTGAGAAGATGATGCTTAGAGAAGATGTTGCAGATGCTTTTAGTTCACACAGCAGCAGAAAGTACAGGCTTCAAAGTGCTTTTCCAAAGCCACCTACCTGGCAGGGAAAAGCTTTTTTCAGCTGGATTGCTCCTTGTTATTACTCTCTTAGCACCCAAGTTAGATCCAGCCACAGACAAGGGAAAGCTTCTTCCCTAAATCCCTCGGACTCCAGAGCCTTTGCCACTTCCAGCTCTCCCAGCTGATGCCACTTCCTTCTAAGTCTCTAGCTTCTGTCCCTGTGGTTGGGGCAACCCCAAGAGATCTTCAAGATTCCCATCTTTCAAAAAAATAAACAGGTAGATATGGCCCCAAGTGAAATAGTTCTGTGATGGTTTTTGAGTGTGGTTAGACTCAAATGACCCAAAAGATCCCTTCCAACCAAGGAAATTCTATGATATACGGACTCCTCATCATATTCCCCAATGGCAAACCAGAGGTGACAAAGCCCACTACCTTTTAGGCTGCTTGAGAAACTTCTTAACAGAACACGAGCTGTGTTTTACTCTAGTTATGAACAAGCCTTGTCCTGCATCCAGCTTGCCAAAGGAAAGAGTCCAGAGTCAATTCACAGAAAGAATGACTATCAGGTCAGTCTGACATTTGCTGTACATGGGAAAACATTCTCAAATATTGGACTTTAGTGCTGTGGGAGATGCAGCAATCAGCATTAACATGACAGAGGAGCTGTTAGCTGTCATCATCTGTGATAGAGACCCAGGCCAATGCCTTGTCATTACACCAAAGCAGAGCAACTGAGAACCAATTCCACACCCTGAGATGCCAAGTGCTATTTATATAAATAAAATGGAAAGGCACACAAGTAGCCAGACACAATAAATGTTAATATATTCTCTCCTTTCTCCTCCCTGCCTTTACTCAGGATTCCAAACATTTTGTGGTTTCTCTTCTTCTGGAAGGACCAGAAACAACGGATGTAAATTGGAAGGGGGTAGATTTAGACTCGACATAAGAAAGAAATTCTTTACAGTGAGGGTGGTGAAACACTGGAAGAGGTTGCCCAGAGAGGCTGTGGATGCCCCCTCTCTGGAGGTGTTCAAAGCCAAGTTAGACCAGGCACTGAGCAGCCTGATGTAGCGGGAGGTGTCCCTGCCTATGGCAGGGGGGTTGGAACTCGATCTTTAAGGTCCCTTCCAACCCAAACTATTCTATGATTCTTATCCTACTCCTCTCTTTTCCTTAAGTGATCACAGTACAGATGTTTATTCTGCTCTGTCCTCCTTCCCCTCTCCAGAGTCACTGCTGTAAACTCACTCCTTTGTCTCCTCTCTTCAGGAGATGGCCTGAAAGGGTTCCTTCCAGAGAATGCATGAGGAAGAATGGAGTGATAAAAGGAATAATAGTGCAGAAAGTGCCCAAGAAACATCAGGGTGATCCCTCTCCCCCCAAAGAGCATTTCCTTTATGAAGACAGACTCACATGCAGAAGGAAAAGAGCATCCATCTCCATCCCTCCACCCTCTTTTCTCACAAGGTAGAAAGGCAGTGGAATGTGGAGGCTGACACACCTGACCAGGATTTGGGGAATTCAGGTTCTGCCATCACATCTGCTGCAGGGGTATCTAAAGGAGGAAACTCACCCACACGATGCATCAAGTATTGCTGTTCCCACTTCCAGCTTGATCTACCAAGAGTCATTAGATATCCAGAAACTCAGCCCTAGTCCTAAACTCACTTGGATGGAACGCAATGTGAAAACAAAATTTTTTTTAACATAATTTGCCAGAAGGATGTTCATTTCATAACATGATCTGAAGCAAAACTAATATTTTTGGAAAAAAAGAAAGAGTGGAGCACAAACCAGCTTGTGTGGCCTGGACCTACCAGGAATACTACCTGGCAGTCTCCAAATTTCAACTGCTGTCAAGAGAGGAATAAGGAACCCCTCCAGGAGATGAGGATGAGATAGCATTTTGGTTGTGTTTCTTTGTGAACCAAGAAGAAAACTGCTGCAAGCCACAAAGGGACAGGCTGGTTAGTCAACACATTCCTTGTTCAAGTGCTTTTCAGCAGAAATTTGGAACACTAAAAGGATTCCCATGTTTCAAAAAAGCTTTTTTCCACTGAAAAAATATTTTCTAAAAACCCAGACTTGTAATCTAACAAATGAACATCCAGACCCAAGCATGAGTGTGGGCACACTGCTGTAGGCTCTCATAAGAAAAACCTACAATCAGATTCACAAGAGGAAAATTTAGTATCCAAATGTCCCACAAGCCTCTTTAAGAAGGGAGACAGTACAGAGCATCCTTCAGCCCAATCAGCCAACCTGATCACAGGAAATAATTCAAAAATAAAAGGCAGAACACCAAGTACTGAAGGAACAAGGAATCACAAGCATGACAAGAGCATTTCCAAAAAGCTATTTTTTTTTCCCCAGCCATCAATTTGTGTGCTAAAAACAAAACAAAAAAAAACCGCCTAAAAGTGACCCACAAGTTGAAGAAAAATTTCTGAGCTGAAAAAATTAACCAAGTCCCCACTAATTCCACCTACTTTGGCCACTCCCCACTTCAGACTAGACACCCTCTGTCCCATGAGCCAGACTTGTTCCAGCCAGTCCAATTTAGTGAAGCAACAATTCAACAACACTCCAACGCCCTTCATCTCCTGGTGACTCTTGCTCTGAATCCTCAGCCCCAAATGCACAAGGAAAGAAGGATGCTGACTATTTCTACCTCCTCCATCAGACAAGGCTGAGTTACAGCAAACACACAGCCATGGCTGGTTCACTTCTGGGGAAATAGAAAAATAAAAAAGGGGGGCAATGTTTTTCCAAGCACCTGTGATGTAACTGGGAAGACTAGTTTGATCCCTGGTATCAGATATTTAAATCAAAGATATTATTCCTATTATAAGATATTACCTATAAGAAGCAGGAAGTAATGCTAATAGTAGAGCACAACATAACTCTAATGGTGATTTACAAACATTACAGAGTGAAAGGGCTGTGGGTACAAATTTGATTGCAGAACTTCAATTTTATGCAGCTTTTTTAGGTAAGAATTCAGCCCATCAACTTGCAGAAAATGCTGCCCTCTGAGCCATCCAAAGCTGAGCTGGATTGTCCCCTTTGCCTGCAGCTGCGGAAGATCCAGCTCTGAATTTCTCTGGGCAGTTTTGTAAACATCTTGGACTTATTTCAGCATGAGCTGAACACAAACCCAGTGATTCAACTTGGACAGCTGCTACCACCAGGACACACTTGAAAACAGGCATGCTACATGCACTTGTGTTTTGGGCTGCATGTGGCCAGGAAGTCTACAGGGATACAGGAAAGGATTTCTCACCCACTCCCTCTGCATCCAGACTTATTTATTAGTAGCATAAGCACCATCAAAATGTGTATAGTAGCTTATCAATATCTGAAGGGGACATACAGAAAGGCAGGGATAGGACTTTTTAATAGGATATGTGATGGGAGGACTAGAAATAATGGATGTAAATTGGAAGCGAGTAGATTCAGGCTAGATATAAGAAAGAAATTCTTTATAGTGAGGGTAGTGAAAGACTGGAATAGGCTGCTCAGAGGCTGTGAATGTCTCATCCCTGGAAGTATTTGGTCTCAGGCTGGATGGGGCATTGAGCAACCTGGTCTAGTGGGAGGTGTCCCTGCATATGGCAGGGGGGTTTGAACTAGATGATCTTTAAGGTCCCCTCCAACCCAAACCATCCTATGATTCTATAACAACAGTAAATGACAATTTGTTTTCCCCCTCACTAGGCTTCCAGCAATTGCAAGCTCATTCTAAGCCACAGCACTAGCAGTTGAATTCCAAGTGGACTTGCTCGCACGCTCCTCCAGCAGCTTCCCAGTCCTCTCCTTATTTTCTCCTCTTCATTTTTTCTTTGCTGTTTTGACAAGTGAATTCTTTCTTCAAAACTTGCGTCCGCGTAATATTTTGTTCCATACCCAAACAAAGTATTAAATCCACTTCAGCTATTATATCAATGCCAGCAAAGAATTCCCGACATTGCTCAAGGGACAAAGGCTTTTGCTCATCAAATCAGCTCTGGAGAGGCAGCAGGGCCAAAATGTTTAGTTTTAGGAGCATAAACACCAGCAATTAACATTTAAACACTTTATATAAGAATGACATTATTCCTCCCAAAAGAGCCTGGGTGTCCACAGCTCAGAGTTGGCAATTTGTCTTCCAAATATCTGAAGTGAGATATCCAGATGATACAATATTGGATTTCAATCAACGCTGTCAATAGAAAACATTTGACTTGTCCAAAACTTAATCCTGTAACAAGTTCTACCACTGACAGTGCTAAGCAAGGAAAAGAATTGCCTCGAGGTGGGAGACTGGAGATTTAAAACCAGTTTCAGGCTCTGCTGCTGTATTTGTGAGTGATCTGGGGTATCACTGCTCCTCCATTGCTCCTCTGTGATACAGGGATGCCTGTAGCTCCTTTTCAGTTCTTCAGAAAGAGGTCCACTGGTTAACTTCAGTTCTAACATTGAAACTTTACTCTCACAGCAAACCTCACCTCTTTAGGAAGCCAAAGTTTGGGGCAGACTTAAAATGCCTTACCTGTTTGCTGGAGTGGACACTGGTTTTGTTCCTGTTGTTGTCCAGCAGCCCCCCACATTTGCCCAGTGCTGCCAAATCCTTCATAATAGAGTTCAGAGCTTCTTCTTCATCTGCAAAAGAAGGAGAGACAACTGAAGTGTGGAAGGCAACCTTATCCCTGGAAGTGCAGAGTGAAAGTAGAGTTGAAAACACAATCTTTCAATCCAAATTGGTCAAAAGACAATGTCTAGTATTCAAAGATCACACCACAACCCCTCCAAGCCCACCAAATGACAAAAACAGTTGATACAGATCCTCACAAAAGCCAGTGGCTGAGTGTGGGTGCCTTTTGTTTCTCCTGCTCATTGCCCACATTTACTGCCTAAGAGGCCCTAGTGAGAAGGACTCAAAAGCCATATGTGCTTTCCAGTTTTTGAGGTCAAAGATGATACTCTATAAAGGCAGAAACCATTCAGGACCCTCAAAGCTCACACAGCAGATAAGAGTACAATTAATTTCATCTCCTCCTTTTCTCTCCCTTCATTAAAGACACTGAAGAACCACAAGTGACCCTCAAATCTAGTTCCACCTAGAGACACCAGGAGAGAGGGCAAGAAAAACATCAAGAGAGGCAACAGACCTAAAGATACAGGATCAAAGAGAGAAATGCACCAAGAGCCAGCATAGTTTTTGTTTCCTGCAGTTACTAAGGAGTGCTTTGAAGGACCCATTTTATCCAAAACCAGTCTTCTCCTTTTCAACACTCTTACTTCTAAAGCAGGTATTAGCTACTCATCACAAAATCCCAACCACTACAAGTCCTACCAAGATCTAGAGGTGTTTGGAGGGTTTCACAACCTGTTCCTTGCTGCAGTGTTATTGATGCAATTCAAAACAGGCAGGTATTAGACACAGCCAGCTATTACTGTAAAAACACAAATTCAGCTACTGCATTTTGGTTTTTTACAGTAATAGGATTGAACATAAACACTGAGGTTTTTTTCCCCCCCCAAGGAGACAGTACACCCTGGATCCTCATGCTCAGATGAGGCATCACCTCCTCTTTTCCTACTTCTCCTGCTGGGTTGTAACAGCAAGGAAGCTGTGAAAGAAATAGAGAAATAGAAGGTGTGAGGAAAAAAAGACCTCTCATGCCTGCTGTAAACCAACAACCTAAATGTTTAGGATCCAGTATCACTGCTATTTCAGAGCTCAGAAATCAGCTCCAATACCTACATCAGGCATACAGAGAATTCCTACATTTTCCTTTAGGTAACATCTATATATATTAAGACTATGATATTGCTCTGTTTCTGTACAAATACAAAATATTTAATGATTCAAATAAATTAAAGGGCAATTCCTCTCCCCTTCCACATTCTCAGAGCCACTAAAAAGAGACAGGTATGTTTTCTCAGCATGATGAGGGGGAGCAAAACCCGAAATACTACAAGAAAACACTAAAGAAAAAGACAACTTTTGGTCATAGTTAAGAAAAAAACAACAACAACAACAACAACCAAAACAAGAAAACCACACAGCAGCAATGTTCTCGTAGCTTGGTAATTTCAGTGGTTTGGAGTTTTTTTTGGTTAAAAGGGACCTCTGGGGAAACAGTTTTACAGGCAGATTTTGCAGTAGGAAAAAACCCCGAAAACATCAAAAATGAAAACAAATCCTTTATTTTATAGAGAGGGAAGGGAAAAAGTAGAAGGACAAGTTAAAAAAATCCACAACAACAAAACAAGCACCACCCTCCAGGAATTTTCCACCCAAAGTTGTGATCTTTTAAAATACCCCTCTCCCCTCTTCCTTTTTTTCCAGCCTGAGTGACAACAAAAGCTTCCTGAACTCATTGACACAAAACATTATAATGTAACAGGGACAGTGGGTTGCAATTGGCAGTGTCAGAGCTGGGCTTTAGCTGGCAAAACCACCCAATCCACCACTCACCCCATCTCCAAACCTCCCTGAACATGCTGGCAGCATCTCCAAGGAGATTCATCTCTGGTTAACCCACCAGTGCCCTGCAAGGATATTTAAGAATTTATAGGATTCAGCACTGCCTGCCCCAGGGAGGGACAATGGGGTTTGCTGCAGGTCAATAGTAACTATATTTAAAAAAATTTAAACTCCAATGAACAGGGGCAGAGTAAAACATCAAGGTTTTCTGGAACAACTTCCAGCTTCTCTCACTGTTCCTCCTAAGTGAAAGGCTTGGCAGCCCCAACAGCTGGACAAAATCACCAACAACCACATCCCAGAGAGCTCCCGCAACATCCCATGGGTGCTTGTGAGGATTAACCAAAGCAGATAATAACACCAACTGCTTTTGCTTGTATGTCTGGTGGGTGCATGGATACAGAAAAAGAAATCTCTATGAGCTGGAGCAGATCCTATCAGTTAGCACTGGAGCTGAGTGCTCAGGGTTACTGTCTCATTGTTACTTCTACAGGAGAGGTTACAGTCACAAGGGATTGCAATGTAATCTCATTAGGATTAGAGAACACACTGAGCTGGAGGGGATCTTCAAAGGCCATCTAGTCCAACACTCCTGCAGTAAGAAGGGGTGACCTATGCTAGATCAGGTTGCTCAGAGCCTCAAGTCTGGCCTTGAATATCATCCAGAGATAGGGCCACCACTTCTCTGGGCATCCTGTTCCAGAGTCTCACCACCCTCATGGGGAAGAGCTTCTTAATGTCTCATCTAAACCTGCCCTGCTCTAGTTTCAAACCATCACCCCTTGTCCTATCACTCCATGCCCTGACAAGCAGCTCCTCCCCAGCTTTCTTGTAGTCCTCCTTCAGTAAGGTTGCTATGAGGTCTCCCTGGAGCCTTCTCTTGTCAAGGCTGAAGAGACTTAATTATCCAAGCCTGTAGGAAGGAAGCTGAAAGTGAGAAAGCCTGAAAATTGCAGGAAGCTCAGCGTGGAAATCACCTCTGCAGGGTGTACACAAGACCTGGATGTCCTCACTGTCTGTAATACCACATGGGGCTTGTACTGGCCACCAAGTCAAGGTGTTCAAACTAACTCATGACAAGATGTTTATTGACTGACCAAACAAGGAAGGACAATTTCTCACAAACTTCTGTCTTCTCCTTACATACCAAGGGGTTTCCAACATCCAGTAAAGGGTGGGCTTATATTCCATTGTCCTGAAAGCAGTGAAAGAATATTCCTCTTCTTACTCTGGTTTCATCAACTTTTTGCAATGCCAGAAGTGTCCTCTTGCATCTCTCCCAACACAGCAAAGCAAGAAGCATCCACTCACTATCTTTAACTGCTTAAAAATTTAGCCCATTTTCAGAAATGCCCAACCATCAACTGCATCAGCCTAGAATCAGTGGTGTAACACAAAGCTCTGGCTGTCCTGAATCAGGCACTAGAAGGGGAAAAATTAAAAATAGAAGGAAGTACAAGGAATATTTTCTATTTTACACTATCACGTAGCTTAGAGCATTCTAAGAACTCAAGAATTTCTTAGTATAAAACATGAGTATTACTTGTAAAAAACACCCCAAAACATACATCTGTGCCATGACTGCTACAAAATAAGCCTCTTTCTTTAGAAGAACATGTCTTGAGCACAAGAAATACATTTCCTTGAAGCAAAATACTTCTGTGTCCATAAGCAGCTATTTTAACTTCCTCTTAAGAGTGTGTTTTTAGTCCAAGAGAATTGGAATTTCAGAGTGAATATGACCAAAGTCTCAACTGTTCAAAACAAAGAAGGGGAGAAAAACAAACAAAAACCCCCACACCACACTCTGAAGCAACTTCAGAGCAAGAGCACAATTTGCATCATCAGTTGCAAAACTGACACTTGCCGGTGCTCTCCATGACAGCTCTGCACAGGGACTGGTGTTTTTCAGACCAAGCCTCTTGCCCATCCTAATTACTGCTCTCGGGGTCTCCAAGCTGACTCCCAAGAAGGGTGGAGAACTTTGTTCCATGGAAACAAGCAGCCAGCTCAGGGAAAATTCAAACAAGTGCTGAAGCTTGCTGGATAATTAGATCCAAATGCTTCTCCTTAGGCTCTCCAGCAAAAGGGGCATCATTTGTGATGGGGCATCACAAGGGGCTCCTTGTGATTGGCTTGCTCCAACCAAGCCAAGGGGGCAGGATGGATGGCTCTCCCTACCTGAAAATTCCAAGGAATCAAACTGGAATTCCATGCCCAAGGGACATGCAAGATGAGGTTCTCCTGACTGAGACTACACAACAAACATCTCCCCAGGCTTTGCCAGGGCTCCAGAGCAAAACAGCTGCAAGTTGCACAACACCAGCAGAGTATCTGCACAGCTCAGATGAATTCAGAGACCCGTGGAGACCACTGACCTCACACAACATTAACAGGTTCTTGTTCCTGAACAACCTCCCGGCTTTACAGCTTTACTCCTGCAACCTTTTTGGACAAATTCACTTAAGATATTGCAGGCTGACAGGATGAATTGCACAATGAAGGTTGCTTTCTCCCCAGGGCAACATGTAAGCACAAGTATTTCTATGATGGAAGACTAAAAATGAAGAAAAGCTGATTAGAAACAAAAATGAAATGTGAAAAAAAATCGATTGCATTTACCACTGTCCTTTTGTCTCCAGTCTCTCTTCTTCCATCTTCAGCTCCTTTATTTTCAGCTATTTCCCTCAGAAGGAAACTAATTTCTTTCTTTCCCTCTTCCCACCAACACCCCAATTTTGTGCTTTTAAAATCTTTTTCCTTTGACACAGCTCATCATGCTGCCAGCCCACCCAACCAAGAACCACTTCCAACCAAATACTCTGGAGGTCTCAAGGATATTATTTTTTCTAATGTTTGAAAGTGGGAGAATAAATATCCTTAATCACACAGAGGAGAACAGAAAACCAAATCAAGAGCAACTCCAAGAAGCAATGACCAGGGGAGCTCCAGAGGACATAGAAATGTTGGTTTTATACTTTGTTATTGAAGTACAGTCTACCATTTTGTCAGGATCTTGTCTCAAAACCAGAATACCTCACAGAATCATAGAATAGTTCAGGTTGGAAGGGATCTTAAAGATCGAGTTCCAACCCCCCTGCCATAGGCAGGGACACCTCCCACTACATCAGGCTGCTCAGTGCCTTGTCCAGCCTGGCCTTAAACGCCTCCAGAGAGGGGGCATCCACAGCCTCTCTGGGCAACCCATTCCAGTGTTTCACTACCCTCACCCTAAAGAATTTCTCTCTTATATCCAGACTGAATCTACCCCCTTCCAATTTTCATCCATTATTTCTAGTCCTCCCATCACATATCTTATTAAAAAGTCCTACCCCTGCCTTTCTGTAGCCCCCTTCAGGTATTGATAACCTCCTTCTCTCATCAAGTTTGCAGTTAAGATGACTCACAGGTCTCAGGCACTACCAACAACACCGTAGGGAATTTGGCACTTATCAAAATCAGTTAAGAAGTGAAATAAAAAAATCCACAAGATGACACATCTCTGCCCTTCAGAGACACATTTCTGTTGCAGTTACATGGCTCTGCTTCCATCGTGAGAGAGGAACCTGGAGTTTCAGTCTTAGTACAGTTGGCTCACGGCCAAAGGAGAAGGAAAAAAAAAAAGAGGCAAGGGAGAAACACCAAGCCTGAAGGTCAGCATGGACCACCCAAAACAATTCAACAGTCAGGAGACAAAGCAAATGAAAAAGGGACAAAGGAATAATTTAGCTGTGCTCAGATGGTCTAGACAGTGCTGTTGTTGTTGGCTTCATTAATAGGTCACTAAGAGGCAGCTAACAGTAGTTCCATGAAGCTAATTCCATCCACAGTGTAAAAAAAAAATAAAAAAATTAAGAATTCAGCAACTGGATGAAGCACAGGAAAGCCTGTAGAAGTGAAAAAACAGATCCTTGCAAAATACTGCAAGTTGTGATTCCAGGCTCTCGCACACACACCAGGCAGAGCTAGGGGTGGGAAAAATGAGGGTGTTGCAGAAAGGAAGAATATTGTCATCCGAGTCATTCCTGAACAAAGCTGGAGTGTGGAACTAATGGACTGCACATTGTCACTTCTGCTTGGATCCAGGGTAAAACCACAGGAGTGACCACCTGTGGTCACTGAAGATCCCACTGTGCTTTTCAGAGTAGTGACGTTGATGGTGCAGTTCAGTCATTGGACCCATGTAAATTCCAGCAGCAACCTCCACTGCCAGCATCCACCTCTCTGGAAGGTGATGGGGATAACCCCAGAGGAGGAAGGCATTCTTCAAAGGCTGAGAGGGGATGAGAAGAGGACGGGAAACATCACAAACATTGCTGCCTTCAGTAAAAGCTCTAGAAAAGGCAAAGCTTTGGTCTCCCCACTATCAGCATCAGAAGGTCAACATCACACCAGTCCTGGGGATGATTTCCTGGTCCAGGGAAAACACTAACCTATGTGAAAGCAGATGGCAAAGAACTTGCTTCTGAAAACAGATCATAGAATAGTTCAGGTTGGAAGGGAACTTAAAGATCATGAAGTTCCAACCTCCCTGCCATAGGCAGGGACACTTCCCACTACATCAGGTTGCTCAGTGCCTTCTCCAGCCTGGCCTTAAACACCTCCAGAGAGGGGCCATCCACAGCCTCTCCAGGCAACCTCTTCCAGTGTTTCACTACCCTCACCAGAAAGAATTTCTTATATCTAGCCTGAATCTCCCCTCTTCCCATTTACACCCATTATTTCTAGTCCTCCCATCCCATATCTTATTAAAAAGTCCTACCCCTGCCTTTCTGTAGCCTCCTTCAGGTATTGAGAAGCTGCTCCGAGGTCCCTCCTGAGCCTTCTCTTCTCCAGGCTTCTCTTCTCAGCCTGTCTTCATAAGGCAGTTGCTCCAGCCCTTTGATCATCTTCGTGGCCCTCCTCGAGCTTGGAGATCAAGAGAAATCCAAGACCCCTGTGTTTATTCAGTACCTACAAACATCTACAGATGTGTACTGCCACCAAGATTCAGGTCATGCACAGAATAGCACGGCCAGATGTACAATGACAGGATGGAGTGGAGTATCTTAAGGGTCTTCTCTAATCTAGAAAGATGATGACTAGAAATAATGGATGTAAATTGGAAGGGGGTAGATTCAGGCTAGACATAAGAAAGAAATTCTTTAGGGTGAGGGCAGTGAGACACTGGAAGAGGTTGCCCAGAGAGGCTGTGGATGCCCCCTCTCTGGAGGTGTTTAAGGCCAGGCTGGACAAGTCACTGAGTGACCTGATGTAGTGGGAGGTGTCCCTGCCTATGGCAGGGGGGTTGGAACTAGATCTTTAAAGGTCGTTCCAACCCCAGCTGTTCTACGATTCTATGCTTCTAAATGGCATAAAGGATAAATTAATAGTTAAACACTGTCACAATGACTGTGCCAGCCAATATTAGGAAGCTCAAGCACTTGACTTGGACTGTGACAAAAGCCCCTAAGTAAAGAAGGGTCTCAGACACGCTCAGAGGCAGCAACAAATACTATAAACCCACCCACCTTAGAAGGGCAGCAGATTGCTGCACCCATCCAGTGCCAAAGATGCTGATAAACCTCCATATAACTTAAACCCACATACACAAATCATTTTGTCACTGCTTGCTATAGTGTTCAACATCTGATAAAGAGAAAAAAGAAAATTATCCAATTATCCTCCCCCAGCCCAGATGACTGTGGGTGGCAGCAGACCTGCCAGTGGAGCACATTTCCTCTGCAAGTCAGCAAAGGCTTGCCAGCAGCTGGATCCTGCTGTCATTCACTCTCCTGTATCCCCACCCAAGGGATGGCAAGGTCATCTCTTGTACAGCTCCAGGGCAGGGCACAGCTCAGCAGGTCAAACAGAGCAATTATACAGGAGGAAGTGAGGAAAGACCCTTGTGATATGCAGGATTTCTTGGCAGGAGTTGGCTTGCTTATGTCTTAAGCTTTGGGACACACAAGTTCACACAGAGCTAAAGCTGTGAGGTGCTGGGGTTTCTTGAAAGCATATTTTTGCTTATCAAGAAATTACAATGCTGAAGGGTGCATTAAATAACTCTTATTATTCACCAGATAATTTGATGGTGATTGTTTGCTCTTCATAACTAAAATCAGTCTGGATTTTGTATTTTGCTTTACAGCACAACTACTTTATCAAAAGAAACAAACTAATTCAGAGGCTTCTGACAGCTACAGCACAATGTCAAACACCAAATAAAACACCTGTGGCTTTAGGGTACAGTCATAATCTCACAGACCTTTAATTTTGAGGACACAGCGAGTCCTCAAAACACTCATGTACACCTTAGGATGTCCATGAGAACATCGAGAAAACAATTATAAACTGCCAAACAAGCACATGTTACATCCCAACATAATTTTATATCCAAGGTGTGAGATGAAGAGCTTCAAGGGGTAGGACTTTTTATTAAGATATGAGATAGGATTACTAGAAATAGTGGATGTGAATTGGAAGAGGGTAGATTCAGGCTGGATATAAGAAAAAAATTCTTTATGGTGAGGGTGGTGAAACACTGGAAGAGGTTGCCCAGAGAGGTTGTGGATGCCCCTCTCTGGAGATGTTTAAAGCCAGGCTTAAGGACAAGGCACTGAGCAGCCTGATGTAGTGGGAGGTGTCCCTGCCTATGGCAGGGGGGTTGGAACTCCATGATCTTTAAGGTCCCTTCCAACCCAAACTACTCTATGATTCTGTTAATTTCTTTCAATCTCCTCAAGGAAAAGTAAAAAGTAATGTCACTTCAGTTTTGATAAGGTAAGAGCAATGCCCTTAAACAAACAAGTGCTCAGTAGCTTGCAAACACCAAAATCAACACCTTCCAAGGGTACTGAAAGGCCATTTTTCTCTCTTCTGTAGACATTTCAGTGGCTAAGCCACAAATCACACAAGAAATTTCTCTTGACTAACTCAAAGACCTGTGGCATGATGCTGATATAACCTTGTCCAAGAGCACCAGGAACTTCTGCAATGGAAAAGGACTCAGGATCCAAAAGGCATTTGGTTTAGCTCAGCAGGGATGGGGAGCAGGGTTATGTCTGTGGTTCATTACAACCCTCTGCTCCCAAAATAGATACCAGCAGTAAAATTCCAGGCAAACGGCTGGCAGCAAAGCTCTTCCATGCTCTGCAGCATGCCATCCTCCTCCACTGCTCTGTCCCCTTGCTGCTCGTCACCAAACATCCTCCAGACATCCCCACACATAGGGGCATCAAAACCCCACTAAGGAAACATCTCCCCCCCAAGCACAAACAATGTAATGTCATATAATAGAATTGCCTAGGTTGGAAGTGACATTTCAGATCCTTTAATCTAACCATCAACTTTGACTAAACCACCACTGAACCATGTCCCTCAGTACCACATTGATGCTTTTTTTTTAAAAAATACCTCCCAGGACTGTGAGGTTTTCCAGAGAGGCTGGGCATGTTTAAGGTCATGCAGGATGAAGCACAGAGAAACCTAGTGGGAGGTGTCCCTGCCCATGGCAGGGGGGTTGGACCTGGATGATCTTGAAGGTCCCTTCCAACCCAAACCATTCTATGATAATAGAGAACACTCCTGAATTCAGAGATATGAAAGGTTTTGGGGCTTCTCTAGCATTTCTTAAAGTGTCCCCTCTAACACTACAGCCCTAGTTATCATGGCATCTGGGGGTATAGGCTCAGATGTATCCCCAGGTCATCAAGGACCAGACGGGGCCCTAGTTTGTTACTTGTACCCAACATCTCTCTAAGTTACCCTTCAGACAATCCTGCAGCCCTTAGTGGGTGTCATTTTGCTGAGAAGAGGATGGCAAGCATGGCAATTACCCCCGAATCAGCCCCCCAGCATCAAGCACACCAGACATGTCTGGGACCCTCAAAGCGAGTTCTGAGGAGCTCTGCACTCCTTAGACTGTTTTTATTTAGTCAATTAAGCCAGATGAGCAACCAAGCCCTGACCTGCAACCTTCCATAGCTAATCACCAGCTTGCCACCTTCTTTGCCCATGTCCCCATCCAGCTTCCTTCCCCCCTTGGCTGCTCCCTTTATGAGTGGAGAAGATTTCCCTACTCAGGGGGAGAAATTTGGCTATACCCATTCACACTGTGCCAAAGCCCAGGCCATGGCAGGTTTTGTTGAGTACCACAGGTATAACTGAGAAAACACTTTGCCTCCAAGCACCTTTAGATATGGCTGTGAAGCAGGAACTGGAACAGAGCATGTTTGCAAACCCATTCGAGGCACGTAGGGAGCAAGAGTGCAGCTCTGTCCCCTGCTAAGGGAAGCTCATAAAGAGACCTGAAGTGCAGGAAAGATTAAGTAAGGAAGTTAACCAAAGGGCAAGCATTTACCCTACAGGAACCAAAAGGAAACTTAACTCAGCCTTGACCATGTCAGCTGCTGAAGGCTTCCCAGCCTGGACAGGCTCCTGCACTGGGTGGCTCCCAGTTGCAGCCCTGGGGAAGACTGGAGGAAGAGAGGGCAATACAGCAGAGTGCTGCAAGATAAGCCCTGATAAAACCTCTGCCTGTTGGCTAACATTGTTCATCTGCTTTTGCAGACTGAAGTCAGTTTAGGAGAGCTGCAAGCAGGGAATAGAACCTAAAAACGCAAAAAACTTGCCCACATTTAAGGAAGTGCTGTATGCCCAGAGCTCCACTGAGCATTAAGGAAATACAGGGGCTGTTTGTTTTCATGGCATGATGCATTTTGTCCCACAGCATCTGCCGGCAAGACTCCTCACCACTTCAAAGGTACCAGGTACTGGTTTCTCCCTCATCCCACAAAAAGCTTCCACAGCTTTTTTTGCTAACCCTGTCCATTGCCACGCAGACACCAGCTACCTCTCCTTTAATTGATTAACATAATTAAAACTTGGGCCAATGTTTCCAGCTTCTTTACCCACTAAGCTCAAAATGTGCTCCTTCATATGAAGGGCCTGTTGTTTTCTTTTTCCCCCCACGTCTATCAGTTCAATCTTATAAAAGATATTACCTCTCCTCACAGCCCCTACTCTCTTGAGCACACTTGAAAGCAGCAAAATGTTTACCCAGCAAGAAACACAGCTGGCAAGTTATTTCCCCTGACTGCCTCCAATGCCTTTGAAGACTATTTGTGAGCCCATAAAGAGCTCTTTCTCCTCCCCAGCCCAGCAACTTCCAGTGCTCACAGCCACATCCCAGACCTGGCAACTCCTAAATCTGTTGCTGCAGCAATGGCTGCAACATCCCAAATACACTGATGGATGGTCCCCCACATTCCCCACGTGCCCAAAGCACCTGGTGTGACCCTATACAGGGCTGTGCCAGGAAAGGGAGAAAGAGACAGGGACACTTTTTAGACACTTCTCAAAAAAACCCAAGAAAACTTGAGCTGGAAAGGCTGCTGTGTGATATTGCAAGATAAACTGCTGCAATTGAACCTGTTATTTTTTAATAGCTCTCAGCATAGACAGAATACACAACCATTGTCTTGGATTGAGGAGTGATGAAAATGAGGCATGAGGGATAGGAAGAGTCAATCTGCTTTCCTGACACCAACCAGGGCAGTACTTTCCATCTCAGCAGCCAAAATACCCTCTGAATTGGGTTAAATAGCAAACAGCAAGCTTCTGTGCCATCACCCAGTCCAGTCTACTGTTGTCATCCCAAAAAAACTCTCAGGCTGTTAAGGCAATATTGTAAATCAGCATCATCCTCCTCAAAGGAAGTCACTTTCACTCCAGAAATATCTCAAAAGTTTAGATCTTTAGGACAATACATATGGTAAACAGATCATAGAGTTACCATCAGAAACATGCACACACACAGCATTTAACAACCAGAATTAAGAATAACTTAAATAATTCTCAGAAACATTAAGCAATAAACATGATGGTGCTTTTTATAACGATTCTAGAGGGTTTTTAATTGCTTTTACTTTGGTGTCATATTTAACCACAACAATTTAGCTGCCAATGACCCTGGTCCTTCCATTGTACTGTACTAGAGACAAGGACATCTTTAGAAGCATCATATCCACTTACTGGTCCACAGCTAAATTCTGATTAAATTATAAAAAGGTCTTGGACCCTTGAAGAAGTGGCAGATCGATCTGGATTGTGAGCTGGAGGAATTGCTGGAAGAGCAAGAGGAGCTTTAGGCCACATGTTCTCCACTCCAGTTTTTCCTTCATTATAGAGGCTGAGAAAAGCAGTATCAGACACATATGACACTTGGGACTCTTTGAGACAACCCAAAAATCATGGTAATAGAATTCATTCCTCTTCCACCCAGCAGGAATTACAGCACCAAACTGACACCAGATAGCCACTTCAGGTTCCAGTTTGGATGGTTGGGAATGTGTTGGGAAATAAACTTCCTGAAGATGTCTCTCAGACACATGCTCAGTCACCTTATCCCACTCCAGCACCATACCCAAGACCTGACCTACTCAGGAAATGTGTGGTCAAGCTTCTGAAGCAGTGACTGAGCATAAAGAGCATGACCACAAGCCTCCCTCTAGAAAGCATTAAGCCCTTTTGATGTCATTTTTGCCTGTCATTTTTGCCATCCATCTCATCATCTTCCTTTCCCACACAAAGGAAGGGTCAAGTGTTTCAACACAAATTTAACAGTTATAAATCTGGAATAAGTTGTCCCAGGACAATCACAGAATGTCAGAGATTGGAAGGGACCTCAAGAGATCATCTAGTCCAATTCCCCTGCTGGAGCATGAACACCTAAACTAGGTCCCACAGGAAGGTGTCCAGGCAGATTTTGAATGTCTCCAGAAAAGGAGTCTCCACAACCTTTCTGGGCAGCCTCCATTAGTCATCTCCATCAAAATCAAATCAGCACACTCTATGTCTTTATGTTAATCTTTTTAATAAACAGGAGTATTTTCAGTGCGTGTCACTTGGACCAGTGGCAGGACAAGTTATTAAGCAGGACCTTAGAATGTTGAATGAGAGCAAGTGATAACTTGAAGAATCACTGAATATCAGGGATTGGAAAGGGACCTCTGGGGATCATCTAGTCCATCTATCCTGAGATCCTGCTCTTCCCTCCAAAATTAAGCCACCTGATCTATCCTCCAAAAGACACATCCAGATCCTTGACAAATGCACTAAGAGAATATGAAGTGACATGGTCCACAAACCATAAGATGGCCCAAGTGCTAAGGACCTCTGCTGCTTAACTGTCCCTGAGCTGGCACAGAGACACTGTCTTGGACATGTAACATCAAGAGCAACCTGCAGCAGTGGGATGGCCCAGCTGCAGAGGGTTTGGCAAAGCACCACTGAACTGCATGACAAACTATGTCAAAGACATAGCCCATGGAGACATCAAAAGTGTCCACCTCCCATCCTGTGGTTGCTATACAAGGTCATGCAGCTTTCCTAGCGCACAACGAAGAGTGAACAGTCCCACACTGAACTCTGAGATACTCAGACTATAAATAGCATCCCAAGAAGGCAGACACAGAACACATCTTCAGACAGCACTTTAACACACCTTAACTATGGTCCACCAGAAGGGATTCAATGACATGACTGAAAATTCCCTGGCTCTTGCTTTGAAAATGGTTCCTCACTTTGATGCACAGAGAAAACACATATATACAAAAGGAGGGGTGGAAGCAGAACTAGTAAAACATCAAAATTTATCCTAATTTTCTGTATGTCAGGGAAGGTGCAGCAACAATCTTCCAACACACACAACTTGGTAACACCGATCAAAATACAGATCACTTCATCTCACACCAGTCAATCCAGAGAGTAGATACAGTGCCATAGCAAGACTCTTCCTGAATGCCACCTGGAACAGCAACTCACTCTTTACTGGTGCTTAGAGTGAATCTGAGCTTTCCTTCTTAAAGAAAATAAACATTGCATTAACAAGAAGTGGCTTTAGCAAGAAGTGAAAGTGGGTCTAAAAGTTGTAGTGTTTTTTTTAACAGCAATTTTAAGCTGAAATTTGTCCTTTTTAGTACTGAAGAAACATGTCTGGACTTGCTCTTCTCTTCCTTCCCTGTGCTTGGCTTAAAGTTAGTCCTCTCCTCCCCAGAATCTCACTTCTAGGTAACAGAGAAAGAGCAAAAATAAAACAGAAGAGGAAAACCAGGTTGGGGCAAACACTGCTTTTTTTCTTTCTCTATGGGGGAGAACAAAGTGTGGTTTGAATCTACACCTTAAATCAAAAACTCTGAATAACTTTGCTATCAGGTTTGTAGGAAGAATCCCTAAATTTACTGTTATTCCCCTTTACCACCTTTTTTAAAGCCTTTTTTTTCTCTACCACCTTTGAAAAGTTTTGAGTGAACTTGTTGGAGGAGACTTGGTTAAAATAGAGATTTTCATTTTTACACTGGCAGGACTTAGACATCTTTTCTGCTTTCCTGTGTCACTACACAAGGAAGCCACTTCAGTATAATTTAAGCTTCTTTGTAACCCACCTCTGTAAAGGAAAAGAATAAGTTCAGTTAGCTCCATATGTCAGTTGAGCACTGATACCCACATGAGGTAGAACTTGGCCTTGTTCTTCAGCCTACTGAGCAAAAAACCCTACTGCTGCTGCTGGAACTGTTACTGGCTGGCAAAGGGGCTTGTAGATCACTTTGGAATTGTTTTTGTGGTCAGTGTCCATTCTGTACAGTTTTGCCATGCTCTTAAACAAGTCCAATACTTCCAAGTGGTCCTGATTTCTAATATCTATCTAATATCTATCTAATTTAGCAATAAAGATAATATAAAGGTCATAATGTACCTCCAGAGCTGCACATAAGCCTCCACTTCAAAAATTAAGTCTCTGTATCACTGGACAACTGATACACAACTACCCTTTCATTCCAGCAGAAGAGGTTGAAGGAGTAAGTAATCCAAGTCATTAACTAGAAAAGGGATATATCAAGGCTCTTTTTGAAACTGAAGCTTCCTTGGAAGAAGTGGTGCAAGGAATGAAAACACCCTGCACAGAAATACAAAGCAGTCTTGGGTAGAGGCTCCATCTAGAAGATAACCCACCAAATCACACTGATAATAAGAAAATCTATGTAATTTTGGCACCACTAGAAGGCAAAGAAAATTAGAAAGCAATGTAACATTCAATGAGACCATCTTGGCAACATTTCCCATCTTATTGTCATGCTTGGTAGCCCAAATCAAAATAAGCAGGGTGCAGAAAATTGCTTCAGCATAATTCAGTTCTTACCCATCTTTCCATCTACATCAGGCCTCCATTCCACCAGTCCCAGATGCTTGTACCTTATCCTCCACTCTCAAGCATCCACCCTGTAATTACAAACAGAATTTACAGATGAATTTTGATATGTCAGAGACTAAACAGGATCATCCTTCACAAAACATTTCCCCCCTGACACCCAGGCTGAAGGCAAGAGGAGAATCATTTGGTCTGGAATTGAGAGCAGGAGTCTGCCCTCCTCACAAACCCCTCAGGTAACATCCTACAAACTTGGTGCCTTGATGGTTTTAAAATCCTGGAGTATTCACCTTACACTTGTGCCACAGGACTCTTTGTTAAGAGCAGATCATCTTTAACACATCACACCTTTAACAGATCTTTTACTTATGGAACCAGAGAATGGTTAGAGTGGAAAGGGACCTTAAAGATCATCTAGTTTCAATCTCCCAGCCATGGGCAGGGACATGTCCCACTAGACCAGGTGGCTCAAAAACCCTGAAATCAAGACCATCCTCAATGCATTGCAATCCCCACTCACCTGGGGAGCAGACAAGTCTGTATCAAAGAGGAAATCAAAACTTAGGCTTTCCAAACTCCATCCAAAATAGCTCAAGACAGGATCAATTCACCTCTGACCACACAGTGAAAAAATACCCACCCAAAGTCCTCCAGCTCTCTGAAGCAACATATGCCTCATACATTCCTTTTGACAGGTTATGGTCCTACAGCACTTGCAAGGTTACAAACTTCATTTCAGACTCAAAGGCATAACATAACCTTTTAAAGAGGAGCATCGTAGAAGTGATCAAAGAGCAGTCCACTTCAGTTGACTGAGAAGCATGCAGACTTGTTGGTCATAAACCCACGTGAAAGCAGAAGTAGAGAGACATTTCAAGTACTTCATCAGTCTTGAATGGAGAGAAGAGATCACTGCAGGCAATATTTTAGTCAGTGAAGGCTGTGAGCACCTTCAGGACACAGACATAAGCTCTGGAGTGCTACATAAAATCACAATCATAGAATGGTTTGGGGTGGAAGGGTCCTTAAAGATCTAGTGCCAAGCCTCCTGCTAGGGACACCTCCCAGTAGACCAGATTGCTCAGTGCCTCATCCAGTCAGCCTTAAACACTTCCAGGGATGGGACATCCACAACCTCTCTGGGCAACCTCTCCCAGTGCCTCACCATCCTCACAGTGAAGAGCTTACTTGTTAGAACCAACCTTAGCACACTCTCTTCCAATTACTCCTATTACTGCCATCCTGGATCCTATTAAAGAGTCTTACCCAACCCTTTTAGGCCCCCTTCAGGTATTGAGAAGCTACTGTAAGGTCCCCCCTGAGCCTTCTCTTCTCCAGGCTCAACAATCCCAACTCCTTCAGCCTGTCCTCAGAAAGGAGGTGCTCCAGCCCTCTGATCATCTTCATGGTCCTCTTCTGCACCCACTCCAACAGTGCTCCACTTAGGGGTACCATGCATTGGGCAGAAGAGCAGGAAAAAAGGCAAAAAGGCACACTGAAAATTTCCCAGCTCAGTCAAATCAATTTAAACACAACAACAAATGAGAAGTGAAGTGAACCAGGAATGACTGCAGGCTTGGATCATTATGGCCTGCTGCAGCTCTGGTTCCTTAGTGCTGGCAAAGCAGAAGGATATTTATCCAACCTATTTTGAGAGAGAGGAGCAGGAAGGGAAAGTGATAAGAAAGCAGCAGAGGCAGAGACGTACATGTGCCCCAAAGTGCCTTGTTCCTTTTGCTGCTGCATCTTTCCCTCAGCACAGCACCAGGTAGTCCACGAGTCCACAGCCACTGGGGACTCTGCTCTGGACATTTTCAAGAGAAAGGAGGAGACAAGGAAGTAACATCCACGAAGATGATCAAAGTGTTGGAGCAACTGCCTTATGAGGACAGGCTGAAGGAGTTGGGGTTGCTCAGCTTGGGGAAGAGAAGGCTCAGGGGGGACCTCAGAGTAGCTTATCAAGACCTACAGGACACCTCCAGAAAGGCAGGGGTAGGACTTTTTAATAAGATATGTGATGGGAAGACTAGAAATAGTGGATGTAAATTGGAAGAGGGAGATTCAGACTAGATATAAGAAATAGTTTAGGGTGAGGGTAGTGAAATACTGGAAGAGGTTGCCCAGAGAGGCTGTGGATGCCCCCTCTCTGGAGGTGTTTAAGGCCAGGCTGGACAAGGCACTGAGCAGCCTGATGTAGTGGGAGGTGTCCCTGCCTATGGCAGGGGTTAGAACTCGATCTTGAAGGTCCCTTCCAACACAAACTATTCTATGACTAACTACAGGCTTGGAAAACTTATAATCTTATATTGTAAAGGAAACAATCAGTTTATGCAGAAGTAGACCAAGAGAGCAGAAAACCACCACAAAGTAGTGTAAAAAAAAAAAATCCATCCAATTATTACAAGAGCAGGAAACAGCTCAAACACTCACTGCTTTTACTTTCAACATTAACAAGATGCTTCCAGTAATTAAGCTTCATGCAGAGTTTGCACCAGGGATCACTTGCAGATAGCCTGGATTAACCCTAAATTCCTAGGCTAACCCAGGTTAACTCTGCCATCAGCATTTAACAGCTTTTTGGAGGCTATCCAGACCTTTGCAATCCCTGTCTAGTTACAGAAGCAGGCACCTACAGGAACCTTGCCAGCAAGGCCCAGAAAAACAAGTGACCTTTTCATTAGCAGAGCTCTTCTCCATCACCTCTGCCATGTAGCAAGTCCCCAGTGCCCAGCTCTTGTGAGCAAACCAGTCCCTATGCACAGTGTAGGAAACCTCCATGGATACATGAGAGAATAAGAAAAAAAAAAAAAGGATTTCTGTTTTAGTCCATCTCTTGAATCCTGAGGACAGCCAGTCTTTAAACAAGACAATTTCATGGCTTCCCAAAAACACATACAGCAGTAGCTTCCTTTTACATAAGGACAAATTCTTGTCTCTAACAAAAAGGACAGAATCCATGTTACTTCCCTTAAAAGGCAGGGGATAATTATCCTTTTTCTACTCTGATGCACTTCAAAGAAACATCCCCCTTCTCTCACAGAGCTCCCTGATCACAACAGTCCACAACACAACCCAGTGAGCATCTGACACAGGGCTCCCAGGTCACACTCCACTTCCACAGCTAATTCATCAGCCTCTGCTCTAAATCTCCTTTAAATTTCTGCTGTCAGAGCTACTTCTCTAGAATAATAGATATAAAAGCTCAGGAAAGCATCAGCTAGCAGGGATAATGGTAACCCAGGTTTCTATGTTGGATGCAGGAGGAGTTGCTCCTGCCCACTCAGGAAACTGCTGGAAGTTTCAGAAAACTGCAGGAAAATACTGGAACAAAAAGCAGTTGGATTCAAGTGAACTGAACTCAGTCCTGCAGCCAGGATGCTCAACATCATTATGGCTATGTGAGAGGGGAATATAAGCAGCCATGTGAGAACTTTATGCAAGGTTATTAACCCACTTTAAAAATTAATCCAAATATTCCCTTTTGATCTCCTACTCCTGATTGAACAAGATCTAGTTCAAGGGAGACAACAGCAACACACTCCAGCCTTTGAGCATCTAAGCTGCAGAAAGCACAGCAGGGGAAGGGAGGATGGAGAACAGCAACGTTCCCTTGGATGTGAGTGAAGGCAAAATAAAGTGACTAGGAAGAAATCTAATGGAAGGATGCAGGATAGAAGTCAGGAAAGCAAGAAGAGTGCAGCCCATCATGGACTTGACTCACCAGTCTGCCATTGATTGAAATTGATTGGGTTGAAGCAATCCCAAGCACAGATACAGGCTGGGTGGAGAGTGGCTTGAGTGCAGCTCTGAAAAGAAAGACTCGGGAGTGTCAGTTGACGACAAACTCAACATGAGCCACCAGTGTGCACTTGCAGCCAAGAAGGCCAACCAAATCCTGGGTTGTATCAAGAGAAGTGTGACCAGCAGGTCCAGAAAGGTGATTTTGCCCCTCTACTGGGCTCTGGTGAGACCCCACCTGGAGTTATTGTGTCCAGTTCTGGAGCCCTCAACACAGGAAGGACATTGAGCTGTTGGAGCAGTTCCAGAGGAGGCCATGAAGATGGTCAAAGGGCTGGAGCAACTGCCCTATGAAGACAGGCTGAAGGAGTTGGGGTTGTTCAGCCCGGAGAAGAGAAGGCTCAGGGGGGACCTTACAGTAACTTATCAGTACCTGAGGGGGTCCTACAGAAAGGCAGGAGAAGGACTTATTAATATGATGTCAGATGGGAGGACTAGAAAAAATGGATGTAAATTGGAAGAGGGTAGATTCAGGCTGCATATAAGAAAGAAATTCTTTACAGTGAGGGTGGTGAGACACTGGAACAGATTGCCCAGAGAGGCTGTGGATGCCCCCTCTCTGGAGGTGTTCAAGCCCAGGCTGGACAAGGCCTGATCTAGTGGGAGGTGTCTCTGCCTATGGCAGGGGGTGTTGGAACTTCATGATCTTGAAGGTCCCTTCCAACACAAACTATTCTATGATTCTCCAATATTTACAGTATCACCTACCCCAAAATGGACTGTTCTTGCCCTAAAGGCTCAGACACCATCATAAAGCACTCCAAGCTGGGATGTCTTGCCACTACTCCAGCACAAGCATCACCCTCAATCTATCCCCAGGCTTCCAGGGAAAGCAACACCTTCTCACTCCTGTCTGAACACCACTTAACACCACAGTTTGAAGGTGTACAGACACACCATCATAAAAAAAAGCCACAGTTGCCTCTGTAATGTGGCTCAGCTGGAAAGCTACTCAAACCAGCATTGCTAAAATTGGGACTTTCCTTGTTTTTTCAAGCAGCAGGGAACAACATGTTGGGCTCAGAGTTTAACAAGCAAGAGTCAAGCGGAAAAAATCTCTCCTTTTTTTAAGAGTTGACCACATTAACTTTCAGCAAGTTTCCGGGAGTCCTGCCAGAGCACTGGAGTTTTGTATACTACAGAGCTGTTAAAAATATTATTGTAAATGTTATTTTCAAAAAGCTTCAGAGGCCAGGGATGGGGTAGCATTACAGGAAAAAAAAAAGAGCTAAGCAAATGGGTAGCATTAAAGAGAAAATAAAAAAAACTCAGCAAATGGGATTGTTTTAATGGTGAGAACACAAATGTGTGCTGATAACTCAGTCAAACAGCTTGCAGGCTTGGCAAAGAGAGAATAGTTGAAATATTACAGGGATTTTAGGCAGAGGGTTGGAAATACATAATATTTGAAGTCTCTTCCTACCTAAACCATTCTAGAAGTACAGATTTTCTCAGATCATCTCAACTTCATACTTATAGCTTCATGTAGGCACTAAAGAACATTTCACCTCCTGCTTGGAAACAGGACTTGTAATTTGAGCTACACAAGAGCTAAATTTTAGTAACATCTCAGACACATAAGACCCTACTTTCAAGGCATTTTCCACTCAGGTTATTGAAAGGATGTAGTCAAAAAGTAGCTATTTAAGACCATGCATCTGTGTAGATATTTCACTTTGAGTCATGCTTTAGGGGTGGACTTAGCACTGTTATGTTTACTATTTGACTTGGTCTTCATAGGTCTTTTCCAACCTAAATGATTCCATTTTTATGAGCATGCAACTGGGATGGGCTTTTTGCAGACATCTATTACCAGACCAGGTTTGCAAGCATCTCCCAGGTGGGCTCAGAGAACAAAATCCATGAGCCAAGACAAGGAGGGGAGAAAACCTCTCCTGAACATGGCCCAATGAAGCTGCTAAGCAAGAAGTGATACACAGGCATCAGCACAGCTCATCATGGAAGAAGGCAGTGCTCTAGGAACCCAACAAGCAATTCTATAGGAGCATGCATCAGTAGCAGGGATTTCCCCCCCCCCCCTCCATTTTTGGGCATGGCACCCCAAAACTGATTAAGAACCTTTTGCACAACAGTATTTCACTATGAAAGGAGATAGTCAATGCTTCTTTAAGCAACACTGAGCAGAATAGAGGATACCTTTATTAGCCACCCTGCCAATGCAGCCTTAGACTCCATGAGTTGGCTCAAGAGGTACATCTAGTACGAGGTGTACATAGAATAAGAGCTTTGAAACCTGTATGACTCTTGTTGTCAAGTGTTCTGCCACAGAATTTAAAACAGACTTTGAGATCTTAAAGCTTCTCCTCTTTTAACAGTCCTCCTCTCCTAAATGACTGTGCAACTGAAAAGCTGCAGACTTCTATTAGCCTCTTTTCTTGCTCTATAATAATTCTTTTACCTTATTCAGTGAAATAATCAGTAGTTTACCCTGGCACATAACAGTTTTGATTTTGCATGCAGATCTCAAACTTCTGGAAACTCAATGAGAAGCAAGTCAGAAAATACTACAAAGGAGTCCTTTATCAGTAAAAAAAAGTTCAGGCAACACAACTCCATCAGGTCAGAGGTCAAGTATTTTTAATATGTATTTATAACAGCCAAGTAAGGTGTATTCTGAGAGAACCAGCGTGGTCCCCACTGGTTTGGTTTCTCACTTGTATAAAGGCTTGCATGGCACAGAGCTAAATGCTGAACTCATGCTTCTTACAAGGGAACTGCCTTCTTCAGCCACTGGTGGAGCTGAAATCATTTGCAAACACCTATCACACCTTAAATCTCACCTCAGCCCCACCATATAATGTGTCCAAATGTAAGTCTCATCCCCTGCACCTCAGTATGGTCATCTCCCAGGATTCCAGCTGGGACAGGATCGTTTAAACTCTCAGTCAGGTTTGCTGAGGATCACAGAATATAATCATGGAATGACAGGGCTTAGAAGGGACACTCAAAGGCAAAATAGTCCAACCCCCCTTGCAGAGAGCAGGGACATTCTGCACTAGATCAGGTTGCTCAGAACCTCAGCAAGCCTGAACCCCTGCAGGGATGGGGACTCCACCACCTCTCTGGGCAACCTGTTCCAGTGCCAGACCTTCCAAGATGAAGGTCTGCATGTAGAGGAGAGCACTGTTTTGTATCACTTCCTCTTCCACAGTAAAAAAATCCTATCCTTGGACAGTTAATTGAGCACTGAAAAATCAGAGACACCTTGATGCAAATCACACTAAAAGAAACCATTTTATGTCAATGAGCATGCTCCACTGTGTGAGCACAGCCAAGGGGACATTACCTCTACATGTCAGATACAAGGGGGGCTGCAATTTCTTCCTCCTGCAGGTTTTCATGGCCTTATTTCTTGTTTTGTCCTCAAATCAGTGAAATTTTTTGGGAGGGGAATTATAACAAAAAGAAGCTTATCTGGAAAAATGTGGTTTTCAGGGCTCACTCTTTGTTTTTTTCCTCAGGGACATGGAAAACAGGGAGAAAAAGGAAGAATAGGTATTAAAGCCCTCAGGTGAAACATGAAAATTATTTGTCTCAGAACAAAGTCTTCCCTAGCAAAAGCAACTTGGAGAAAAGCATTTGCACAGCACCAGTCTGCTGTGCAGCAGCAGAAATGGAGAGTCTCCATCAATGAAGAGCTCTACACTAAAGATCTGCAAAGCCAGTGGCACGCAATGAAGTACTTGGCTTGAGAGCTGGTGTCTGCACTGGAAAGTGGGATACCCAGATCTCCCTGAGGATTATGGCAGGCAGAAACCAACTTTCACTTCCAAAAGTATCAAAAGAATTACAAACTGTGACCAACCCTATATGCTCTAACAGAGAGAAGCCAAGTTTTGGACAGGGAAAGAGGGAGGTCCATCCCATTCCCTAGGTGAGCAGCAAGTTCCTGTGGCCATATCAGGGCTTTTAAGCCAGTCTTACTACTCGCACTCACTTCACCTTTTAGCTGACCCACTTTCTCTCACTTTCAACATCCTGCTGACAGCACTAACACATTGTATCTCCTATGAGATGTCCTACCAGCCTTTGTAGGCCACCATTTACCCTCAACTGGCTGTAATCAATAGTCCCTCTCAAAGCCATCTCACCACACAGCTTCCTCTCTAACAAGCCACAGCTTCACCCCTGCAGCCCAGCTAGATTTGATTGATCCCACCACGACTTTTCAATCGACTGCAAAGCCAAGGGATGATGGCTAATTGACCACTTTTTGCTCTCTCAGCAGCTACCTGCTTGTTTTGTTCCTTCCTTGTGTGCAAGAAGCATGAGCTCCACAGCACATGGAGAGGCCAGGATACAAGAACACCCCCCACATCTCCAAGAGCCACTGCAGAATTTGCAAGGTCCTTTTCTTGCTCACACCACTTCTGCCATGAAGTTCTGGATGGAGATCAATACCTGAGGGAGGCTACAGAAAGGCAGGAGTAGGACTTACAAGATATGTGATGGGAGGACTAGAAATAATGGATGTAAATTGGAAGAGGATAGGTTCAGGCTAGATATAAGAAAGAAATTCTTTAGGGTGAGGTTAGTGAGACACTGGAAGAGGTTGCCCAGAGAGACTGTGGATGCCCCCTCAATCTCTGGAGGTGTTTAAGGCCAGACTGGACAAGGCACTGAGCAGCCTGATGTAGTGGGAGGTGTCCCTGCCTATGGCAAGGGGGTTGGAACTCGATCTTTAAGGCTCCTTCCAACCCTAAAGATTTGATGATTCCATGAGATTAGACCACAGGGAGGAAGCCAGGTTCAGCAAGTGTTAGGTGGCAAGCAAAGATTAAAAGACATGCTGAGTTATAAGCCACAAGAACCAGGTTTCCACATAGCCCCAGGACACCTCTGTCTCCACAAGCTACTGGTCTATGCATGCTCTCAGTAGGGTGACAATGGGGTTATGAAACAAACACGTGGGGCAGCCTCCATAGAGGTTTTTTCCTACTTGTCCTCTCAAACTCAAGCACACTTAGAGTCATCTAGGCTGGAAAGGGACCTTTCAGATTGAGTCCAGCCATTAACCTAGCCCCACCAAGCCCACCACTAAACCATGTTCCTCAGCATCATCTTCTAAAGAACTCCAGGGGTGGTCATTTAACTGCTTCCCCGGGCAGCCTGTTCCAACATTTGACAACCCTTACTGTGCAGATTTTGTTTTCCCCAATAACCGATCTAAACCTCCCCTGGTGTAACTTGAGGCCATTTCCTCTCATCTGTCACTTGTTACTTGGAAAGAGACTAACTTCCTTCTTTAACACCCCCCACTTGCCTTTGTGTGTGACTAAACACAGTCAAAATATGAGCCACCAACAATGCAGGAATATACAGCCATGTGCTCACACCAACTTGCAGGTCTGTAGAGCACATGTGTTGCCCAAGGATCAAAGTGCTCGAGAGGCTCCTGGGTCTGCCCTGCCTCTCCTGACAGCTCTGTCATCCCATTTTCACATGGTTGTGGCTCTGCAAAACTCACTGCTGCTCTGCAGAACAGAAGAGTCAGAAGAACCTTCTTGCAGAGAAGGAACCTTGAGTTGACTAAATTGTAAGAGAGTGACCTGCTTCCCCAGTGCAGGTCACTGCCCTGGCTTTCATTCATTCTACAAGCAAAATGAGTAGAAGAAAAGATGAAGAAACTGAGGAAAAAGGCAGAACTTGTACCCACATGGAGCTTAGGGCATTGCTGAGTGTAAGGCTGAGAGTGTGACAGCTCACCACAGCCAAGAGCAGTTTGCAGGGGAGGCAGGGATGAGTAATTTCCTCTCCTCCAGCATCTAGCCTGGTGCAGCACAATGAGAAGTCAGAGGCAGCAGAAAGTTGTAGTCCTTTTCAGCCATCTCGGACAACGTCTGACCTGAAGACTTTCAGAAGAGAAGTACCTCAACCTCAAGAGACCATGGGCCATGCCTGTGCTGAAAGACAACACCGCTCAACTGGAAGACAGGATCATAGAATAGTTGGGGTTAGAAGGGATCTTAAACATAATCAAGTTCCAACCCCCCTGCCATAGGCAGGGACACCTCCCACTACATCAGGCTGCTCAATGCCTTGTCCAGCCTGGCTTTAAGCATCTCCAGAGAAGGGGCATCCACAACCTCTCTGGGCAACCTCTTCGAGTGTTTCACTACCCTTACCCTACAGAAATTCTTTCCTATGTCTAGCCTGAATCTACCCCCTTCCCATTTGCATCCATTATTTCTAGTCCTCCCATCACATATCTTATTAAAAAATCCTACCCCAGCCTTCCTGTAGCCCCCTTCAGCTACTGACAAGCAACTCTGAGGTCCCCCAGCCTTCTCTTCACCAAGCTGAACAACCCCAGCTCCTTCAGTCTGTCCTCATAAGCCAGATCTGCTCCAAAAGCAGGTCACTTATCAGGTACAGTGATTCAGCCAACAACTTTTAGAAGAAAGCTCTGGACAAACAGTTTACCACAGTATTGATTCCCACAACCCCATTACAGAGAAGCCAATCTCCAGGATGGAAAGAACATATGCCTGCATATCTGAACAAAACACAAAAGCCTTTCAAGTTCTTTAGCTGCATTTCAGTGGAAACCAGAAGACTGTCACAATGGAACAATTTCAGTTCTTCAATTAGCCCTCCCTGCTGAGCATTTAATGCTGCTAATTGATGAGCAGAGGCAGTGTTCTGACAGAACTTGCAATTGCTTTTTGCATCTTTAGATCAAGTTTCCTTTAAATTAAATAAGGCAGATTTGGTCCCTGCATGCACTGTGCCCTGCTCCAATTCTCTCATCCCAAGGAGAGGCCTTGCTTGAGGGAAAGGGAGGCAAAGCCCATCTCAGAGCTCATTTACAAGTGCTGGAAGTTTTCCTGGAAAATATCTGCGATACTGTCACTTCCACAGAACATGCCAAGAGAAAGACCATCAGTGCCAGGGACACAGGCTGCGTACCATGAAACAAACACCCAGCCCCTTCTCTCCACAGACCTAGGGAAATAGCTTCTCCCAATTCAGAGTAATTTCTTCACCAAGATGGATCCCAGAATACCTCCAAAAAACTGCAAAAATGCACTATAGTGACAGGAAAAAAAAAGGCAACAGATCATCTGGCTATAGTACAGTTCCAGGGGCTCCACAGTGTCGCCACTAGCAAAAACATCTCACTGGTGAGCAGAGCTGGCTTGGTTGCTCATTTATACACTGAATAGTCCTGGTCTCTATCTGACCAGAAGACACCTTTGAAGCCAGGACAGTGATCCTTGACACAAAAGCCAATACAGACTCAACATGAGGAGGCAGTTCAGCACATGCCAAGACATGAAATTTCTGCTCCTGTCCCCTACTAGTGCTCAGCACATGCTCTAGCTCTTCCCTCAATTAGTTAAGGGCAGAACCTGCCCCTTTATACTCAACACTCAGCAATTCCAATCCAGGAGATGCTAAGTGCTCTGGGCTGCAACTGAAATCAGGGAGTGTGAAGTAAAAAAAAAAAAACAAAAAAACAAAAAACCTACACATCTGTGAGGCTGTGCTATGGTTACTGAGGAGCAATAAACTACGCAGTGTTGATGGTCCCCAAGCCCAGGCCTGAAACTCCAGCACCAATCAGTTTGTCATAGCAATAGCATTTCCACCTGCACCTTGCTGACACCTCCTCTGGGAGTCTTCACACACCCCTGTCATACATCAGCAGAGCCCAGGCCAGCTGTGCAGATGTCTACTTGGCTGACCTCTCCTTATCAAAAGGAAGGGGGTTTTTTTCCTCCCCCTATTGTTATTATTAGTTTTCAAACCACCTACTCTATCACAAACAAAGCAAAATCAGGTTATTCCAAGAGCATTAAAAGAAAGATGAGCTGATGGCTGCACAGAGTCCCAGCAAGTCAAGGAGAAGGCTCCAAGCATGCAAAGAATGTCAAGTCTAGAGCTTTTTGGCCTTTTTACTGCACAATCCTCCTGCTGTGAGCAACTGGAGCACGTGCAAAACGAGTCACACGCGTGCAGGGTCCCTCACCTGCAGGGGCTGGCTGCTACTCCTCCATAGCATCCTCAGTAAATCCTGCCTGTCCCAACAGCCCATTAATAAATACACCCCAGGGAGAAAAAGCCACATGCCAGCAGGGAGGTGGATGAGATGATCTAATAGGACCTTTTCCATCTCTTTTATGCTTAGTCACAGGATAAATATCTCCCACATTGCAAAGTAACATGCTGGCTTTGCTGGCCTGCTTATGTTGGGACAGCTTTGCCCTCTGAAAACATTTGGTTTTCTGGCTGTTTCACTCATGCTAAAACAGCACTGACACAAGGAGAGTTAAGCAAAAGGAAGATTTATTGAAGCAGCAAGCTGGGCAAAATCAAACTCCAAGGCACCCTTGAAATCCCCTAATTCCTGACCCAGCATCCACAAGCAGTGCAGGAACCTTGTACTATCAGAATCCTTGTACTTCCCTGAGCACTCAAACCTGATCCCATTCAACATGGAGAGGCTTTCCATCCACTCCTGCAGAGCAGGCCGGCAAAAGAACAAACAAACATCCCTTCTATCAACCAGTCAGGTCAAGCCTCCTATGAGGGACTGTCAGAAAACAGCTCAAAACATCCCCCAGCCACCACAGGAACCAAAGAGTACCTGGAAGAGAAATCCAGTGCATTCTAGACAGTAAAGAATTTAATATAACAGCATAGCTTAGGTTGGAAGAGGACTTGAAAGTCAACTAGTCCCCTTTCCTTGCTACAACCTGAGACATCTTCAACTAGATCAGATTGCTCAGAGCCCCATCCAACACAAGCTTGTCTGTTTCAAGGGATGCAGCAACTGCCATATCTCTGGACCACCTGGAGAAGCATTTCACCACACAGAGTAAAAAAAATTGCTTCTTTAAATTTAGCCTGAATCTTCCCTTAGCACAAAATCATTATTCCTTGCCCATTCCTTAAAATGTCTGTTCTCCATCTTTCTTATAAGCCAGCTCCTTTAAGCACCAAAGGCTTACAGTGCAATTTGATGGTGGCATCAATGGGTGCCAACACAGCAGCAATGTCCTTTCAGTTTTAAAAATACAAATAGTCACACAGGGAGGTGTCTAGCAGCTGCATTACTCCAGCATCTTCTCCAGAGCAAAGCATTCACCAATTTTATATAACCATACAATATGTTGAGTTGGAAGGGACCTTCAAAGGCCATTTAATCCAACTCTTCTGCAGTGAGCAGGAACATCTTGCACAAATCAGGTTGCTCAGAGCCACATCAAGCCTGGCCTTGAATATCTCCATGGATGGGGCTGCCACCACCTCTCTGGGCAGCCTGTTCTTTCAGAATTTGCAAGAGAACATCCTCACTCATCACCCAAAGAGCAATACAGAGCCTCAGGATCACACATCTGCAAAACCTCACTGTGTAGGAAAAAAAGCCTTTCACCACAAATTCTTGAAGAACACAAATAAAACATCAAAACTCACACAGCCTGGGCTTCTTACAATACAACACACTCCAAGGGATGAGGAACTGAGGAACTAATGCTATGAAGACAGGAGCAGAGGGTTTTGCTTCTAGGATGGTTGCTGGACCACAGAATGACTTTGAACATTGCCAGTTCTCATGAGATTCATTTCCTAAACACCCAGTTCCTGAAGTCACATGATTACAGCAGAATCTACACTTCCTTTTTTTTTTTTTTTTAGTTATAAAGAAGTACTTGTAGACGTAAAAGCTGAAATCCACATCACGAATTTCAAAATTGCACAAAGGAAAATAAGCACTTCTAAACAAAAAATTTTCAATTCCATTATTCATTTCTGGGGAGCAAGAATGTCGTTCAGAATCCTTTTTCCTTCAGTGCTTTACACAGAAAGCTTAGACTCGGCAGGGACTGACTTAATTTGAGGAGGGGGTTCCAATATCCACCTCCAAGTTACAGAGGAGAAAGAGTGTTGCTAGCAACACCTCCCTAGAAACAAGGTGGCCTCTTTGAGATGCACCCTGAAGCTAGCCTCTCTAGTCAAAAAAGCATCTTGCCCAACATAATGAAGGGACAGCAGTTAGAAAAAAAATACAGCAGAAGAGCCTGACAAATTTTGCCTCCACTTCTTTTCTCCATCATCAAGCAGAGCTAAAGCCTTGCAAGTCAGCTACACCAGCTCATCTGCTGGCATCCTCCGTCCATCAGAGCTAATGGTTTTACAGCCACTGCTAGGTCCTGCCAGCAGAAATACCTTCTGGTAATAATTAACATGTAAACAAGGACTTCAGCTTCTTAAAAAAAGCCTTTGTAGGTTCTTAAGGAGCTCATCCTGTGCTGCTGCTGCTAAGCCCCAGGGCAGTGCTTCAGTCCACTGTACTAGCCACCATGTTAGTCATCATTTAAGCAAAATAAACTTTGGCCCTACATTCACATATCCACAAGCACCACATGAAGATGACTCACTTTTATCTCCTTCTCTGCATGGAAGAAAAACTACAAAGATTTAGAAAACTCAGGCCTGGGGCATGCAGCAAATCCATGAACACCACTTCTGATTCAACCAGTGGTCCTTACCCACTCTGCTCAGAGCAATTCAGAGGAGAAGGAGAGGGTTCAGAGGAGGCCACAAGGATGATCAGGGGGCTGCAGCACTTTTGCTACAAGGACAGGCTGAGAGAGTTGGGGTTCTTGAGTCTGGAGAAGAGAAGGCTCCCAGGAGAACTCACAGCAGCCTCCCAGTACCTGAAGGGACCTCCTCAAAAGAAGGGGCGGGGCTATTTGCCAGGGCATGAAGTGATAGGACAAAAGGCAATGGATTTAAACTAGAGCAGGAAAGTTTAGATGAGACACTGGGAAGAAGTTCTTCACCACGAGGGTGGAGAGACACCAGAGCAGGTTGCCTGGAGTGGTGGCAGTGGCCCCATCCCTGGAGACATTGAAGGCCAGCCTTGCTGAAGCTCTGAGCAACCTGATCTAGAGCAGGATGTCCCTGCTCACTGCAGATGGCCTTTGCAGGTCCCTTCCAACTCTATGATTCTATGGACCTCAGAAATCATGGGGGCCACAGCAGCTTCTGGTGCAGGGTGGTGCTTGCACAAACAACCCCAGAAGGTAACAGCACCCATTGCCCCAACTCAAACTCAACTTGTGCCATTCCTAGAGCAAGGATTTGCTTTCCACCAGCTGAGCAACAACAACACTGGGCCAGCTCAGCTGTTCCAGCCTTGCAGAACACGCAGCCGGGCACAAAAAGGAAAACTCACTGCTCTCACTTGGCAAACTTATCTGGGTTTCTGCATTATCTCAGCTCTGAGATTACAAGGAAGTGAGCACAAACCTGTTGAGCTGCATTGTTCCCGCTCACCCCTGGCCCACAGCCAGGCCATTACACTCCTGGGTTCCTGCTGTTCCCACAAGAGACCTGCTGTCCCTTTGCAGCACCAACCCACAGCCATTGCACACACTGACACGCTTCTGCCTGCCCCAGCTGGGAATTTAACCACAGGTGAGCACTGGCAGATAGCACACACTGCACTGCAGCACATCTGTTAAATTCCTCAACTCACCTAACATTGCTGCATGCAGAGCTTAACATCCCCAAGTCTTGTTCTTTCCACGACCTGTAAAGCAGGGGCATATTAATCCCACTCTTCCCTGCATCTCCCAATTCAAACCTACTATGTCTACTGAGGACACCCCCTCCCTTCTCTCTGACCATTGTCTGGTGGTCAGATTTGGGAAAAGATGCTGCAGAGGCTGGTGTCATCTGGTCGAAGAGGTGGTGAAACACTTGGGGACCTCCCACTACCTGAAGATATTGAACAGCTAGTGCTGCTCAGATTTTACAAGATTTCCCCCCCCCAGAAAATCCTTTCAGCATTGTGTGTGGTGGGGTTTTAATGGATGAAAAAAAAACCAACCTATTCTTGCTGAGGCTGGGAAAAAGGGAATAATGGAAGCAAATTGGAAAAGGCGAGATATAAACTGAAGATAAGAAAAATTCTTTACTGTGAGGGTGGTAAGACACTGGAAGAGGCTGCCTGGAGAGGTTGTGGATGCCCCCTCAATCCCTGGAGGTGTTCAAGGCCAGGCTGGATGAGGCATTGAGCAACCTGGTGTGGTGGGAGGTGTCCCTGCCCATGGCAGGGGGGTTGGGACTCAATGATCTTTAAGGACCCTTCCAACCCAAACCATTCTATGATTCCCCTCAAGTTAGTGCCAATCTTGCTGCACTTGGTTCTCAGGGATGCAAGTGCTACTCCCTCTAGACTGTGCAGACAGAGCCAGAAAGTGAATCAAAGAGCTACAAATAAATACATTTATAACTTCCTGTAAAAATATACAAGTCAGATTAACCAAACATTAAAGTTCTTTGCTAGAACCCTGCCCTGCTCCATCACTATAGATTTAGTCCTGTTTTGAGCAAACATTACCAGCAACAAAGATGCAATTATGATTTTCCTTGCACAATTCTCTCCTCACCTCCTTCTCCTTCCCCAGAAGGATTTGTTTTAAAAAGCAAAATGCCACCCACCTTGTTTCTAAGCATGATTACTTAAGAGGAAAAACACAGCACACAGCTCTGTAATGTTAATAGTACCTTTACTCTTTTCATGGCAAAAATATGACTAAAATGACACATGCTACAAAAACTAAACAGATGTGGAAGTTACAGGTCTTTCCCCTCCCCCCCTTTTTTTTTTTAAATGAACTGAAGGTTTTATTATGCGAATTCAAAACTCCAGATCACACACAGAAAGGAATAAGTTTGGAAATCCCCCTCCCTCCACCCCCACTGCTATTCGCTAAAGAAACCAGATGCTCAAACCTAGCCAAAAAATGATCTCAGCCATTCTTAAGAGAGCCTACAGTGCATTTTCATGAGTCATGGAAAGCAACAGCTTGTTGCTTTGGTAATGCTAGGTAAGCAACTGGTCATCCATCCACAGCCAGACTTCAGCAGTAAGTCAAAGAGCAAGCCATTTCTTGACAGATTACGTCAGAGACAGCCCTAAAAATAAAGCCTCATAGCAAATTTACCTCTCTGGAGGTAAGAAAGTCTGTCCTATAAAAGCACTGATCAAAGCACTCATCAGCTGGGATCCCCCATGGTCCCAATCCCTGCGCAGCAAGGGTGTTTCTCCACCTCTTAAACCAGGCTCTAAAAGCTGGAAGAGATGCTTGCTGCTGGCAGCAAATACAGGAGGAAAAAAAAGAGATGGAGGCAGGAATTAAGAAGAAAGTGGCAAGTCCCTTATCCATACTTTTCTCACAAGCTGGGGCAAGGAAGAAATCCAGTGCCTGGCAGCCCAAAAGTCAACACTGGGGCAAGCAAAGACTGAGTGTACCGAGTTTAAAGAAACCCTCAAAGATCATCTAGTTCAACCTCCCTGCAGTGAGCACTGGGTCAGGCTGCTCTGAGCCTCATCAAGCTTGGTCTTCAAGGTCCCCAGGGATGGGGCCTCCACCACCTCTTTGGTCAACCTGTGCAAGTGTCTCACCATCCTCATCATGAAAAACTTCATCCTAATGTCCAATCTAACCCCTGCCCTGCTCTAGTTCAAAACCATTGTCTCTCCATCCTATTGCTCCATGCCCTGGCAAACAGCCCCTCCATGTATCACTAGACCGCTATGAGATTTCCCTGGAGCCTTCTCTTTTCCAGGCTAAGCATCCCAGCTCTCTCTGCCTGTTCACATAGCACAGGTGCTCCATCCCTCAGATAATCATAGAATCATCAAATGCTTTTTTGGTTGGAAGCGACCTTAAAGATCATCTAGTTCCAACCCCCCTGCCATGGGCAGGGACATCTCTCACTAGACCAAGATGTGCTGTGCTTGGCTCCAACACCAAACAGTTGCTTTGTGGACATACCTTTTACCCCCAGCTCTTCCAGAGAGCACTGACTGCATCTCAAAAAAAATCAATTCCATTGATGGAAACACATTGCTGGTGGACCCTGCTCATGCTTCCATAATTACTCCTCTCATGAAAAACTTCCATCTCCTTGCCACACAAGTATTTTGCAAATCAAAAAAAAACCCAATCAACTCTAAATGTACATTGTAGTTTGGTTGTTTGTTTTTGTTTTGTTTTACAGGGTTTTTATATTTTCTCATATATTTGACTCTGAGCCAAAGGTGGTTGTGAATGGATGCATCCAACCCTTCCACCTTGGGGATTCCTACCCTCTCTGAGTCTTTTCTCCTCATGGCCCTCCCCTGGACTGTCTGCAACAGGTCTGTGTCCTTCTTAGCTGAGCTCCCAATGCACACAGGCATGTGAAAGACTACTTGAACATCAGTCCTCAAAGACCAATTTGCTTACTCTTCTCATGTTGGCAGGACTGCAAGCTAATAACCAGCAAGTTCTGGAGGTAGGAAGATCAGCACCCTGTCTACTGCCACCTCAAGACTCATGCAATAAACACACATGCCATTTAGCCAAGCAGTGCAATGGGAAAGAAGCTTTCAAAACATGTATTCCTTATAAAAATCCCTACCACCTGGCCATAGTTCCTCAAATCCTTCACACTCAAGAGATTATTTCAGCCAAGCAAGGTGAAGTCCAGCCAGTTTTCAGTCAGAGACTACAGTATGTAAAAAACAACATAGCTGCCCTTTCATCAGAGCCATGCATCAGTCAACTCATCACCTAGAAGCACTTCATTATTCCTTGGATGTCACAGCCAAAAGTGACAAGGGGAGGGAGAAAGGCATTAAACCAGGCCAAGGGAAGCTGAGGATGGGGAGCAGGTCAGGTCTCATCCAGGCACATCCCCTTCCAGCCTCAACATACAGAAGGCTCCAACAGAAGATGTCAGCAGGGCTTCTCCTGGCTACCACCATAACACCAGCTCCTGGGAGCTAAAGGCAGGGTTATCCAGTGAGAACTCAAGAAAGTATGACAAGACTTGCTTGCCCCATCATGATTCTTCCAAGTTACTGCAACCAGGCTCTTGCAGCCACCATTCCTAAGGAATATGCAGCAAGAGCACCTCCCTGAGCTACCCTTTTCCTTTGGGCAAAACACAACATAACTCTGGAGCAGCTTGAATTCACCCTGCTGCTGGGTTTATCACAGGCAGCAGCAGCATTCAGAGCCGGACCTTGAACTTTTCAATGAAGCCAGTGATGCAATAAGAACAGCTCAACACTGTTCTGTTTATCTCTTTCATTTGCCACCAGCATGCAAAGAGAAATAACTGAAATATCTCAAATATTTCCCTAATGACACTTGCTAGTCTGTTAGCACTGGCACTGAGGGACTAAGACCAAGGAGCAGCAAACATTCCACTGGTTTATTAACCAGGTGCTCAGGTTTCCCAAAATCCACTCTCCAAGTAGGAAGCCAGCAGAAGGATTGCAGAGAGTGTATTTCTGTGCAAACAGAAGGCTTCGAGGGTGCAATGCAAGAACCTTGCTTCAACAAGAACTTTCCAGGAGCTTGGCCCAGGCTGGTGTCTTTACTGAAAGATGCTTCATCCTTTTAGCCAAACCAGCCCCGCTTCACACTAGACCAGTATCTTGACCAACCTCAACAAGAGCAAAACCACATCACTTCAGCTTCCAAGTAGTGGTTTTTCACAGCTTACACAGTCTTGACTGCTCTGTCTTTCCATCCCATCCCACACACCTCCTTCTAGCCACAGCAACCACACTACTCTCACTGCACACACCAAGCTGAGTTATCAACCCACCAGCATGACCCAGCTATAGATAGCTCCATCAGCCACCCTTTGTGATGACACTGTACTGACCCAGGCTGCAAAAAAAAAAAAGAAACAGCTTCCCCACTTCCCAAGGTAGTGACAAAGAGAAGGGGAGAGGCTGAAAAGACAGTTGATGGTTGAACTTGATGCCCAGAAATCCAGGTAATTCTATGATTCTGTGAATTAAACCAGAGTTTCTCTGCATGGACAAATACCTCCCCAACCTTTTAGAATTATAATAGAGTTGGAAGGGACCTTCAAAGGCCATTCAGTCCCTGCAGTGGGCAGGGACACCTTGCACTAGATCAGAGCCTCATCAAGCCTGCTCTTGAATGCCTCCAGAGATGGAATCTCCATTCTCTGGATAACTTGTTTCATTATCTCACTACCCTCATGGTGAAGAGCTCCTTCCTCATGTCTAACCTAAACCTACCTGGCTCTAGTTTAAAACTGCAATTTCTCCCAATCTGCTGGCACTGACCAAGTCCTGTCTATAACAGAACTTGGATCATCCTCTGGGTGAGGCAACCTAAGTCTTTTAACCCAGATCAGAGGTGAGATTTCCCTGTTATTTGAAACACAAGCTTGCCACCCTGTGTCCACCACCCCTCTGTAAGCTCCTCATGCCTCAGAACAGGGCATCACTGATGCCATCCAGCAGAGCAGCAGGTGCAAACAAGAAACTACAAAGAGATTAAATACATGCTCTATTATATTTTTTTAGGCTCTTATCATGGAGGGCACTGCATTACATTTTACAACCAGACCACACTGATCTGATCTCTTCTCCACCCTACAAACGTGAAGAAGTTGCAGAGCAACCTCCAAACCTCTGCATGAAGAGCCAGCAGCAACAAAACTCATAGCAAGACACAAGGTTCATTTCTGCAGATAATATTCAGGCTAACAATCACTACATACAAAATCTTCTATAGTCCCTTGGAGGATTTGGGGTGCTTGGAAGCCACTGTGTGAGGAACTGTCACATCAGCCAGACAAACTCAATCACTCCAGGGCAGTCCCAGCAGCACAGGAACAGTCAAATCACATCAGAGACCACACTGCTCAATTTAAGACCTTTCAACATCCTCTGCAAAGGTTCATCCCACAAATCATCTTCCCAAAGCAATTACATTTAAGTCTTTTTCCCAACACATCACCCCTTCCAACCCAAACCATTCTATGGAGAGAACATTTATGGTGCTAATGAAACAGTGAAAGTACCATCTGGAGTTACTGAGTCCTGTTCTGGAGCTCTCAACATAAGGACTTTGAGCTGTTGGAGCAGGTCCATGGAGGCCACGAAGATGGTGAGAAAGCTGGAGCAACTCCCTTCTGAGGACAGGCTGAAGGAGTTGGAGATGTTCAGCCTGTAGAGGAGAAGGCTCAGGGGGGAACCTCATAGTAGCTTCTCAATACATGAAGGGGGTTACAGAAAGGCTGAGGTAGGACTTTTTAATAGGATATGTGATGGGAGGACTAGAAATAATGGATGTAAATTGGAAGAGGGGAGACTCATCCTAGATATAAGAAATAAATTCTTTCCTGTGAGGGTGGTGAGACACTGGAAGAGAGGCTGTGGATGTCCCCTCAATCCCTGGAGGTGTTTAAGGCCAGGCTGGACAAGGCACTGAGCAGCCTGATGTAGTGGGAGGTGCCCCTGTCTATGGCAGGGGTTTGGAACTAGATGATCTCTAGGGTCCCTTCCAACCCAAAGTGTTCTGTGATTCTATCCACCAGATAACTTTCTATAAGTTCCTGGCTTTAATACCTTGGCAGAATGCCTCTAACCCATCCACCTTGGGCTATTTTTCTAAGCCAGTTGGTGTTCAAACACAACCTGAACACTCCATTCATCCTACCACTCCTTCCAAGGACCTGGCCCACACATATGCTGACAACACACACAGCAGCTCACATGGTTGCTTGGCCCACTTCTTCCAGGATCTGTCCCATGTCACCAGCCATGGTGTGCAGCACCTACTGCAGACAGGACTTTGTCCTGAGCAATTTCTATGGCATCCAGCCAAAGCCTGGCTCAGCTCCACCCAGGGCTTCACTGCTGCTGTGACTTGTCCTTTGTGGGCTGCCCCAGATCATCTCGTGCAGTGGAAAGTATAAAACCAGGGAGATTCCACTGAAGCTATAACCCATTTCTGCACAAAATGGTGGCCAGCCTGTGTTTTCACTCAGAAAAGCAGGACAGGTTCCAGCCTACTATGGATTCCTATTATAGAGTACCTTGGTCTCCACCAAAATTTCTATTTGATTCTTCAAGGAGAGGGAAAAGCATTTGAGGAACATGTTTTGGAGCAGAATCTTCCTTCTTTTTGAGGGTAGGGGTCTACCTTTCACCTTTCACTTCCAAAAGCCTCAAAAGGTCCATGACAAACCCTCTATGCAACCTTCACTGATGTCCCAAGAACTCTGGGAAAGCAGCTGGCACCCAAGATCAGACAGAGATGAGATGCCAACGCCATGTCCCCACCACAGATCACAGAGAGGGATGCTGCAAAAAGCCACTGGGCTCAGCCATGAACCTACACACCCCCAGCTTGCCGAATCCTTCTACCACAACCACTGTGGCACTGGCTTTGAGCCAAACTGCTTCATGGGTGCCCCTCCACAAGCCATGCAGATGCTTAATCTTTCACCATTCCCCAGCTTAGCTCCACAGAAAGCTGCTGGAGCAACAGCCCTGGAGCTGAAACAAACCAAGGAGCTGTGTTCCCCCATCCTGCAGTCCCAGATCTATCTGCTAGCCCCTCTACAGGCTTCTCTTGCTCTCCCTTTCCATGTAATCAGCTTCCAGCAAGGAACATCTTCCTGGTAGCTTTAAAGAGCATCTGTTTTAAGGGAGATCTTTGCTGCCACTTTCTTGCACCCTTACAGATGGGCTGGGACAGGCTGATTCTGTTGGACACTTCTGGCATTTTAGTGACTAATCAGAACATTACTTGGCCACACCAGGTCAGAATTGCAGCCACAGACAGAAAAACAAAAATGCCCACATATCCACACTCTTAATAGACATGCACTTGTCATAGACATGCATAGAAATGCACTTGTCTCATGTGTCTGACGCTCAACAAGGCATTCACCACATCAGAGGAAGGGCAGAGGGTATGGGGCAAGCTGTGACACACTGCATCTTGCATCACTTTCATCAAAGGCAGGAAGAAGCAAAGTCCTAACGAGGCTCACATACTGTAATGGGGGAACTACTCCCCTGAGGGAATTACCAAAAATTCTCCATCACCCACATCCCTTGCAGAGCTTAAACAGGAAAAAAAAGAAATACCTGGAGACTGAGGGTGAAAACACCAGGCTCAGGACCAGCAGATCATTTTGAAGTTTTATGTTAAGTGAACACATCAAGAAGTCAAATTCCCTCTTCTTCTGACAGTTCTGCAATGTATTTTCCACCTCCCTGGTACAAAGTTAATATTCTGAACATTTCTTGCATGCTGGGCTAAGCCTGTGCTGAGTGTAGAGAAGGCAAAAGAAGTGATGGGAGCCCAGCAGCCTCCTGATGCTGTCAGGCATTGGCAAACATCAGCCCCAACCCCACAGCCACCTGCTGCAGGCTGCAATGGAACAGTCACCCCCTAAGAAAGGGCTGGCACATGGGATGCACACTCCCTCTCTTGAGCTAGACCTCTGGATCAAAAACAATCCAAAGATTTCTCAGGAAACCTTCAGTAACAGGTTTTACACATCTGCTTAAATTCTCTTTCAGGAGCTTCAAAGTACCCACGAATTTTTCTGCCCCGCTTCTCACAAGTGCCTGGATCTGAATGGATGGATGCAATCTGTTTAAGATTGGATGACCCGAGAATATTTCATTATTTCACATTCAGGTAGATAACCAGGAGTCAGAAAAATGTTGTGGTCAAGTGATATTGACTATGATAAACTCTCTGCATTCTCCACACCTCAAGATCTTTATGTTTTTCCAAGGTCTTCATAACTGTCATGAGAGATTCCTGAAGCTCTTGTCCTCCTGTACCAACTACCCTCTCCCTGGAGGTGTTGAAGACCAGGCTGGATGAAGCTTTGAGCATCCTGGTCTAGTGGGAGGTGTCCTTGCCCATGGTAGTAGAGGAGCTGGAACTAGATGATTTTCAAGATCCCTTCCAACCCAAACCACTCTATGATTTGTCCTTACAAAGAAAATTATGATTCCTTAGACAAGACAAACCGTACAAGCTGAGCTGCTGTTGAATATCTGTGTTCACTGAGGTTTTTTTCCCTTCTTTCAGATGCCCTTTTCCACTAAGAGAATCAGAGTGAGCTCAGAGCTACTGCTCTCCCCTAATTCTCAGCACTAAGGTTTACTGCTTCTGCGTGTAGGCAGACTCATGCACTGCAAAGCCAGCCTGTGTTCACCCAGCAGTCTAATAAAAGATATCCCTTCTCTAACAGCAAACCCTGACTCATTTCCCTCAAGCCTCCAACCAGCAGGTCTCCGACAGCCTGGCCAGATCAACCAGAACAGAAGATCCTGCCAGCTTCCATGCTGGTTCCCACGTCCAGCAGGGGAAGTCAGGGCTGGAAGCACATCACCTTCCATGCCACAGCAGCACACTCCAGCCCACCACTCTGCCAGGGAGCCAGGCACACTCTGTGATCCTCAGTGGCATCTTCCCCATAGGAAAACTCAGCACAGCAAGTCCCAGTTGCATGCTAACACCAGGAATCATCATCAAGTAAGAGTAATTTTTTGGAAGGGATGTAGAGGACTGCACTCCTCCAGCTGCTGTAACCTGTCCCTGTACATCCCGGTCTCTCTCTCTGTTCTGGATGAAAATCCAGGTTACATCTCTCTGCATGAAAATGCCTCCCTCGAGGGCTCTAACAGCCTCCCAAAAGTAGTGCATCACCTATCAGGACACGTTGACAGGGCAGAGCTGTGGGTTTCCAATAGTAACGGAAAAAGTTGGCAGTACCAAAAGGTACAAAAGAGCCTTTAAATTCACGTCCCACCAGGCTGGCAGCCCATCCAACCTCGGGTTCTGCCTCCAACAGAGGAGCTATTACAGTCTGCAAAACCTTCCCAGGGCAAAGGCTGTGCCCAGCAGCAGAGGATTGCCTTGAACCTGCAGTAGACCTTGGAAAACTTGAATTCCTATCTGTAACTGATGTCGAATTAAGAGTTCTGGAAACTAGATCAAGCGTCACATGACACAGGTAGTCACAAGCAACCCCCCCAAACACAGCCCAATCTCCCACACACCCGATGCACAGCTTCACGCACAAATCCTGCACAGAATTACATCAAATTGCACAAACCAGACCAAAAATAAATTCACAAGGCACTCTCAAACTGCTCACACTCATGAATAGATAAAAAAATAAATCGAACTAGCTTGACCCTGGAAATCCCTGGGATCGCTCAAATTCTGCGCAAACCCCAAACGAGCCTTAAGGATTTTCAGCCCGTGTGTGCGCTGGCAACACAGGCGGATCCTGCAGGGAAGCAGAAGAGAGTCTGCTTTCCAAAAACCACCGGATTCCCAGACAGGAACTGAAGAGGAGGATGAAAGCAGCAGCCGAATGGGAACCGTCTCTCCCGAGCGATGTGAGAGCGAGCAGGAGCTGGCGAGCCCTGCCGCCGCACACCCACTCTGCTGGCTCCGGGCTCCCACCTCCGCCACTTTCCCCACCCCGCCACGGAAAGAAAACGCTCCCGGAGCATCAGCCCAAATTACGGCACGTCATTTGTGACACCCGTGGAGAGCCCCAGTTGGAAAGCCAGCTCTCACACGGCAACTCTCGCCACGCAGGTACCAGCATCCCACACCCACGCGTGTCCATGCTAGCCACAGTCTTCCTCCTCACCACTCATCCCATCCTCGTCGCTCGGGACAGACAGAGCGGAGAGGACTTTGATCACGGGTGAGGGCTGTCTGGCCATTCCCACAGCTCCTTGGCACGGACACCACACTTGCCACTGAGGCGAGACTCAAGCCACTCCAGCCAGCACCGTACCCGGGCACCGGCCCCATAGCTTAATCTATCCCCATAACGGGAGCCTCTGCTTTAGGGTCTAATCCCGATAAAGACAGGCTTCCAGGATTACTTCAACGGGGAAAAAAAACATAAGAAAAAAATTAAAAATTATCCGAGTGTACCCAAAGCAAGCGAGGGCTCCAAAGGGGAGGTGAATCACCAAATGGGTCAGCCCGGTGTCCCGCACTCACCCACCCCTATTGGGGGATCAAAGCGTGGACCCCCCCTCTCCAAGGCTCCACCGGACGACAAGCTGCCATTTGGCAGGATTAGGAAGGGGGAGGGAAGGGAAATCACCGGAGCTGCAGAACTCCGTTCACCACGGCGAAAAACCGCGATAAAAATTTCTTTTAAAATTAAAAAATAACGACAACTACGAAAAATTTTTAAAAGTAAAAGAAACCCTGTCGAGGGTGCAGAAAGACTCACCGGGGGTGCTGCTAGGAGCGGCAGGCCATGAGCGCGCACACACAAACACTGACACAAAGTCCCGGCTCCCTCCGGATCGGCTGGTCCCGGCGGCGGCAGCAGCGGGACGCGGGGGGCGCACAAAAGCGGGAGGAAGCAGTGACGTCAGCAGCGGCCGCAGCCAATGGCAGGGCGCGGAGGGGAGCGGGCGGGACTCGCCGCTGCCGCTCGCTCCCGCCCGTGAGGGCGCGCCCTGCAGCGGCGGGGGGGCGCCCCCGTCCCGTCCCTCAGGGAGACGCCGGGCACGGGACTCGAGCGACACGGTTTTGCCTCTTTTTTTTTAATGAGGCTTTGACTGAAAACTCAGCCATAGCGTGAGGGGAGACGCTGGGTTTTCTCCGGGCTCTGCCTCGGTGCCCTCCAGAAGAGCTCTTCGGGTACTTCCCCCATAAGATATGTGATGGCAGGACTAGAAATAACGGATGTAAATTGGAAGGGGGCAGATTCAGGCTAGATATAAGAAAGAAATTCTTTATGGTGAGGGTGGTGAAACACTGGAAGAGGTTGCCCAGAGAGGCTGTGGATGCCCCCTCAGTCCCTGGAGGTGTTTAAGGCCAGGCTGGACAAGGCACTGAGCAGCCTGATGTAGTGGGAGGTGTCCCTGCCTATGGCAGGGGGGTCGGAACTCGATGATCTTTAAGGTCCCTTCCAGCCCAAACTATTCTGTGATTCTATGATTAAGGGACATGTCCGCCTTAGAAGTGAACCTCTGAGGTAGCTCCAGCAGAGAGATTGGACTAAATCATCTCTTGAGGTCCTTTCCAATTCCTGATATTCTGTGACTGATTTACAGCCACCCGCATGTCTCAGCCCCTTGTGGACTTGGCCACCCGCCATGGAGGGCGAAAAGGCCAAATCCAGCCCTCAGGTCTGCTGCTGGAAAGGATCCTGAGGTGAGTTTTGTGCCCCCGGGGGTCAGTCCCATTTACAGCCGCTTGTCCCCAGATTGTCCCGGCTCCTTTTGGACTTGGCCACCCCACATGGAGGGGTGTGCCAGTTGTTGCTCAAACTGCCAAGAAAGAGATGAAATTTTTCACGATGAGGGTGACAGAATGCTGGAATAGGCTGCCCAGAGATGTTTTGGGGTGTCCTTCTCTGGAGACATTCAAAGCTTGCCTGGACACCTTCCTGTGTGCCCTGATCTCTGGAGACATTCAAAACCCATCTGGATGTGTTTCTGTGTGACCTGCTGTAGGTGTCCGTGCTCCAGGAGGGGGATTGGACTCGGTGATCTCTTGAGGTTCCTTCCAATCTCTGACATTGTGTGATTTTGTGAAATTTATGCAGACAACACAGAAAAAAAAAAATTCAGATGATTTCCCCATTTAGTGCTGTGGAGATGAACAGGAACAAAGTAATTTTGGGCAGAATCCTAAACTCAGACCCATTCCCCTCCAGTTTTTAAGGCAAGAAAGGCTGAGTTGTTGCCTATAAAGGCAGCAGAAACCCCAGCCCTGGAGCCCTCCTGAGAGATTCCCACATCCCCGTATAGGATCGCGTGACCCATTAATAAAATCCATAGAAACGGATTCTGTATACACCAAATAACAGCAGATGGCTCTAGCCCAAACCACTCCAAGTTCCCTCACTCCATAAATGATTTTACTAGTCGGGATCTTGATGTAATTGAATAGGTTTCACTCTCTCTCTTTTTTCTTTTTTTTTCTCTTCTCTCCCCTCCTTCCCAGAATATTTGTGCAGCTTAATGGAGAGATATCCAGGGAGACTGAGCTGTTGCTGGAAGGAACCTCTGACTCCAGCTTGTCTCATCCCTTTGGGAAGCAGCTTGAATCTATCCCTAAGCCACCTGGCTTTAGGAAGGAGGTTGATTTTTCTCCACACCTTCCCTCTAACTCTTGCAGCTTTTAATAACTTTCTGGTAACTTGGTGCATTTGAAAGGTTTTGGGCTGCTGCCCATCAGGACTGTGTGTAACAAATTCTTGAGCTGCAGATGCCGTTCATGGAATCAATCACATCTGTTTACTTTGGGAAGTGGGTGCAGGACTCCAGGACTTTGGGTTTGAGTTTTAGAAGGCACAAAGCAACAAGAAGATCCATTAAAACCTTCTCATTTTAATGGGAATCGTTTAGGCAAGCTCCAGTTACTGATGAAATCACCTTCCAAGCAGCTTCTCTTGGAAGCCCCAGGGATTCCACTACAAGGATTTCGGTTCAGGGTGCTCCTGAATACGATAAGGATCATTGTGCCTGCAAAAGCCTGTCTCCACAGATGTCAACAGAGAAGGTGAAGGAAGCAGTTGGTAGGACTTTTTAATAGGGTCCAGGATGGCAGAACTAGGAGTAGTGGATGCAGATTGGAAAAGGGTACATTTAAGCTGGGTACACGAANGGTCCCCCCTGAGCCTTCTCTTCTCCAGGCTGACCAACCCCAACTCCTTCAGCCTGTCTTCACAGGGCAGTTGCTCCAGCCCTTTGACCATCTTTGTGGCCCTCCTCTGGACCTGCTCCAATAGCTCAATGTCCTTCCTGTCAATCCCTGGAGGTGTTTAAGGCCAGGCTGGATGAGGCACTGAGCAACCTGTTGTGGTGGGAGGTGTCCCTGCCCATGGCAGGTGGGTTGGAACTAGATGTTCTTTAAGGACCCTTCCAACCCAAACCATTCTTCACCTCGTGGTGAAGAACTTCTTCCTAATGTCTATCTAAATGTTCTCTGCTCAGTTTAGAACCATTGCCCCCCATCCTATTGATCCATGTCCTGTCAAACAGACACTTCCCAGCTTCCTTTTAGGTCCCTTTAGGAAATGATAAGCCAATATGAGATCTCTTCAGAGCCTTCGCCTCTCTAGGGTGAACAGCCTCAACTCTCTCAACCTGTCTTCACACTTGGCACTGGACTGCAGCTCTGGGAGGACTGGAAGGCTTGAGGGGAACAGGTCAAAGCACGTTTATCCAGTGTGTTGTGGACAGTGGTTGAAGTAGTTCCACTGGGGAAAATAAAATAGACCTGGGGTTATTTCTCCATCCCTGAGGACGACAGGGATGGACATGACATGAACCTGTAGAGCCAAGCTCTCCTTTCTTTTCCAAAACAGTGTCCAAATTACCATTATAGAGTCATAGAATAGTTGAGGTTGGAAGGGACCTTAAAGATCATTGAGTTCCAACCCCCCTGCCATAGGCAGGGACACCTCCCACTACATCAGGCTGCTCAGTGCCTCGTCCAGCCTGGACTTAAACACCTCCAGAGAGGGGCCATCCACAGCCTCTCTGGGCAACCTCTTCCAGTGTTTCACAACCCTCACCTTAAAGAATTTCTTTCTTATATCTAGCCTGAATCTACCCTCTTCCAATTTACATCCATTATTTCTAGTCCTGCCATCACATATCCTATAAAAAAGTCCTACCCCTGCCTTTCTGTAGCCCCCTTCAGGTATTGATAAGATGCACACTGTCCCACACTGTGCTATTATGAGTGCCACTTTGTGAGATAAAAGCTATAACATATAAAACATAATACATGTGTGCTCTGATCCTATTAGTCTACTGGTACGCATTTTGGGGGTGGATAGGAAGGTCTGTATCATCATGATAGTATATTCAGTGTAAATTTTGATGGTACATTTGTACCATCACTGGTAACATTATGCTGTAAGCAAAGCTGATGGTTCATACACTGACCAAGAACTTTGAAAACCACAACCCCAGGCTGTTCTTTTCGTGCTTCTCCTTTAATGACGTCAGCGTTAGTATTTGGGGAAGGTTTGGCTTTTACCTAGCTGCTGCTATTTTGGGCTGTGTTGGGGTTCCTGCAGGATGTGAATGCAGGTCCCAGAGCTCTGACCCAATTCTTCTGTGACTAAATATGCTCCATCTAACCTGAAATTCTCCCATGCCTTCTGTTTGATATAATATCCTTTCTTGTTTCCTGTCCTGAAGGGCAGCAGAGAGCCCTTGTGTGCTGTGAGATGTCTGTCAGGCTCTGTCTCCCATCGAGGTGGGAGATGCTTATCAGTGGGGGGATGAAATCATTCCTATACTTAGTTTTCATACTGTAAAGGAATGATGAAGAGTGAAGAAAGGAAGTCAGTAATTATTCACCCATAAAAGGTGTGCTGCCTCACAACTGAAAGCTGGAGCTGGTAACAGGCTTGAGTGGGATTTCAGCGTGTAGATACAAGCCCATGATGGCAAAACCTCTGTGTGGCAGTGCCTGGGCCTGGCAGACCTTCATTGGCTTGCAGATCTTCCTTACCCAAGATTAATCATGGTTCTCCCACGTGGAAAAGGAAGGCTAGAGCTGCCCTGCATCTCTTGTAATTATATTACCACAGAGTGGACTCCTATTTCAAATTACTACGATGAGGTTGAGATGTGTGTGGATGTATTTTTTTTTCATGGTAACCATCACACAGGCTTTGATGGCTGGACATAACTTTCCACGCTGTATTTTCCACTATGATTTGCCTTTTCTGCCCAAATGAAGGGAAAAAAACATCTCTAAAAAGGACAAAGTGAAAGTTTGTCACCTTCCAGAGAGGTGGTGGAGGCCCCATCCCTGGAGACATTCAAGGCCAGGTTTGATGAGGCTCTGAGCAAGCTGATCTAAGTGCAGGATGTCCCTGCTCACTGCAAGGGGGTTGGACTACATGGCCTTTGAAGGCCTCTTCCATCTCAACACATTCTATGATTCCAAAGTGAAGAGGATCTAGGTGGGTCACTAAACTAACATAATTCGAGAGCATTTGTCTATGATGCTTTTCCACGTATGCATTGAGCTTGGAACTTGTGTCACCCAAACAGTATTTGCAAGGTGACCCTATTTTGTGCTGGTCAAAGGTGTGGAGCTGAAAGCCCTGGAGAGTTACAATACCTGTCTTGGTTTAGACCTTCTCAGGCAAGGTCAGAATTATCCCAGAATATTTATGGGCTTCTCTGGTGCCTGGAAATTGTGGAAAAATAGCACAACAATTACTGTCCTTGTGTTTGCACCAAGAAATAAAAAAATCATGGGGACATCCTGCATTTCCACCCCATCTTCCCAGAAAGTCCAGAAAAATCTTGATGCTTCCCTGAAAAAAACACAATATGCTCTACCCTGCAATTGGTTCCTCTCAAGTTAGGGATAAGAAAAGGATTGAAAGGGTTTAGGTACATGCATCCAGCCTGCCCTGTGCTTTGGTGCCACTGACTTCAATAGGATCTTGCTCCTTGAGAATATGACCCTATTTCTCTAATCTCTCTCCTGATATGAAAGGTAGCCAATCTACAGGGATTAAAACCACCCATTATAATCACTAGATTAGAGCTGCCACTTCAGTGGGTATGTTGCACTCCTTGCTCTGCTCTCCATGAAGAAATTCCTGCCAGAATCCTTCAGGCATATTTGTACTCCTGCAGCTGAAAGTGAATTTTGTACAAGCAGCTATTGAGCCTGGACTTCTTTGTATTTCTTCACATCCACCCACGTGGAGCTGGATTTTAGCTGCCAGAAATCAAAGGAAATAGACAGTGATTTACTGCAGCTGGGATCTGTCCCATTTGCCACAAAGCTATCTGCAAGCATCAAGTGGAAACCTGCATTTTTTTTCCTTCACATCTGTCACGAGGGGGGAAGAAATCACCGAAACAATCAAAATATGACTGTTTACACATGTTTTGTTTTCTAAATGGACTTGTATAGAAAGTTGCAGCAGTGCTGCACAGACAGCCCGCATAAATCTCTTATCACAAGTGCCATATGTCCCCATTTCCTCATCTGTGGTAAAATACCAGCAGCAGTGCTTGGATAATTAGGAAGCTGGAGGTAAACCAGTCAGCCTCCAGCAGTTTGAAAGTGTATATGGGTGAAGGTTACAAAAAAACAAAACAGAGCAGTTTGGAGTGGTGTCACTTCTCTGTACAATTTTCCATTGCGTGACTGAGTGGTGTGCTAACAAGCCAGTTCCTCCATGGGGTAGGGGGGAGGACACTGAAGTAACTGGAAAGGTCTGAGAGGTGCCTGAGCCTCCCCTATTGGTTTTGCTGTGAGGTTACTCAGCCTTGCTGAGCATTTATCCTTCCTTTAAAGTACTCAAAAGCTCACCTCAAAATGCAGTGTCTTGCTTCCTTTGATGTGGTCTCCATATGCATGGCGTTGGAGACAAGCATCCATGTGTGGTCCTGCCAAAAGTCTTCTCATCAGATGGGTGACACAGTAGAGGTTCCACAGCTCTCCACATGCAGTTTCATCTGGGACGAGGGAGCAGAAGGTCATATTTTGTCTTCCCCCTTACCAAAAACTCAAACTATTGTCATAGAATCATAGAATCATGGAATAGTTTGGGTTGGAAGTGACCTTAAAGATCATTGAGTTCCAACCCTCCTGCCATAGGCAGGGACACTTCCCACTACATCAGGCTGCTCAGTGCCTTGTCTAGCCTGGCCTTAAACACCTCCAGAGAGGGGGCATCCACAGCCTCTCTGGGCAACCTCTTCCAGTGTTTCACCACCCTCACTGTAAAGAATTTCTTTCTCATGTCAAGTCTAAATCTACCCCCTTCCAATTTACATCTGTTGTTTCTGGTCCTCCCATCCGATATCATATTAAAAAGTCCTTCTCCTGCCTTTCTGTAGGATCCCCTCAGGTACTGATAAGTTACTGTAAGGTCCCCCCTGAGCCATCTGCAGCCCTTGTTGGGCACTGGTAAACCAAGCTAACTTGATAGCTTTCAACTTCACCCATGTGTTTCCATAAAGCTACTTTGTGATGGATAAAAATTAATGGAGCGCATACAACTGCCACTCTGGCACATCTTAGTCCTTCCAATCTTTTTTTATTCTCAAAAGGAGATATTTTCTAAATTTCAGATCAGCCTGCAGTGGTGAAATGCCCTTTAGCCCAGCTTGGTGTGCTTTGTGTAAGGGGGTATTTATTTAATCCATTTGAAACTACATGAGAAAGGAGAGAAATATCCCAGCAGCGAGATAAGATGATTATCTTCCTGGCAAACAATAGGAACATGGTCAAAATTAAAAATAATTTGATTGCAAATAGGAAGCCTAGTAAAGCAGCAGGTCTAGAGGAAACACAACTAGTTGTTTGGGGTTTTTTTTATGGCTTGTCTGAACTCCCAACAGCAGAGCTTTGCAAGAGCCCTGACTTTGAAACATAGATGTGGAGAAAACCCATGGGGGAAAGGTGGCAGCCATCCAACAGCAATAGTACAATGGGGGCAAGTTAATGCAGCTGGTAGATCCAGCTTGAATGGCTTAAATAGCAACAAGACATGAGCTATTTTAGGTATAATTTGGTGGGGAGCACAATAAATAAGACTCTGTGAGGACTGGAGAAAGTGAAGGCTTTTTTCTTGCCTTTTTTTTTTTGTTGTTTCTATTTGTTTGCCATTCTCTATGGCAACATGTAGACAAACCATGATGCCCGTTTCACCTGCAGGATCAGGACCAGGCTCTCTGTACTGACTCTATGAGTCAACATTTCACATCCTCGCACAAGTTTGCTCCTTCTGTCTCCAGCAAAGAATCTGACTTTCTGCAGCACCATGAGGACCTCGGGATTTGTTTCCAAGAGAAAATTCTAATGGATCTGAAACCCATATAAAAGCACTTCCTTCTGATAATGATTACCTGGCAAAAGTGTTCATGTGGTTCCCCGAAATACCATGTACTAAATCATTGCTTCCTTAAAACAAAACTCACCAGGAACCAAAAAGTCTGTCCAGCGGGGATGTGAGGAGGAAAATCCTGCACAAAACAGCTGTTCCTCAGCCTCCATGGCAGGACTTCTGGTATCTTCCTCTGTCCCAGACAGTGCTGGTATCTGCTGTAGACTTGCTGCTGAGTTGGGCAGACACTTATGCTGCAGTTCTTGTCCTTGCTACACAGCCTGCATATCAGAAATGGCCCGGTGACTATCAGTTTAACCCCACGATAGTAACTTTCAAGTCTCTTTTTAAACATCTAAGACCTGTCATCATATTCTCCAAAATATTCTGAGCTTTTATTTGCACTTTTAGAGATGGGTCTCTAATATCAAGGCATTCAACACTCATAAGGAAAGTGAAGTCATACCCATTTCACAGCAGAATTTCTTTTTCTATAGACAGAGGGCTGGAATGAGCCATTTCAAGAACACGGGGAGAAACACCACAAAGACATGATGTTCCCAGGTGTGGTTGTGACCATAGAGTCTTTTTTAAAATTATTATTTAAAAGCCTTTTGAACTGACATTTTGATTCAACTGGTGGTTGAAGCAAATCCTTGGGTAGCTCCATTGAAGCCATGTTGAATTATATCAGCCAAGGGTATGAGGGCAATTCACTGACATTAAACTACTACAGTTGCAGTTATGTATGTCTGATTCTTCACCTGAGTAGACATTTAGGGTTTTTTTTTCTCATATTTTGAGGCCTTAATATAAATATCTGAGAGAGTGTGTTGCAAACCCACATGACTGCCATAGGCAGCAGTAGACACTAGAAGCTGAACAGTATTTAAGCCACTTGGCAAACCTCATACTGGTCCAGTAATTTTAGGTGGATGAGAGCTTGCACAGAGTCATTAGGTTCCTGATAGAGGAAATACTGCTGAAAGGCAGAGAAGGAAATGACAGATTTAATGAGTGGTGGTCACTAGCTCAATCACAAAGAGCCAATGGTCTGTATGTTTTCCTACAAGGAAAATCATAGCAGAACCAAGGCCAGACGGTCCCTGATGGCAAGATCTCTCCAAACCAAAAGGCATGACAAATGACACCATGGAGAAGACTCTGACCACTAAGAAGAGTGGTTGTATTTATACAGGCAAGGGAACTGAATTCTGAAAAGGACTGTGTCTTCCTGCTGCCACCACAGAAGACATCATAGAGTTGAAAGGGTCCTTCCAAGGCCATCTAGTCCAACCCCCCTGCAGTCAGAAGGGACATCCTTCACTACATCAGGTTGCTCAGAGCCTCATTAAGCCTGGCCTTGAATGTCTCCAGGCGTGGGGCCTCCACCACCTTCCTGGGCAACCCATGGTCCCCACCAACTTCATGGTGAAGAGCTTCTTCCTAATATCTAACCTAAATTTGCCCTGTTCTAGTTTAAAACCATTACCTTTCATCCTATAACTCCATGCCCTGGAAAATAGTCCCTACCCAGCTTTCCTGTAGCCCCTTCAGGTACTGGGAGGTTGCTAAGAGTTCTCCTGGCAGCCTTCTCTTCTCCAGGCTGAAAATTCCCAAGTCTTTCAGGCTGTCCTTATAGCAGAGGTGCTCTAGCCCTTGGATCATCCTTGTGGCCTTCCTCTGGACCCACTCCAACAGGTTCATGTCCTTCCTGTGCTGAAGGCCCCAGAGCTGGACACAGGAAAGCACTGCCTCTGCAATGGGAGGTCTCAGCATTAAAGGCAATGGTTCAGTGTTTCAAAAATAGTTCAAAAAGCTGCAAGATATATCTAAGTGAAGTATCAGATAAGCATGAAAAAAAAAAGAGATGTTTTATGCTGATGGACAGGATCTGGCATGCTACTCAAATCCAAAAGAAATGAGATTGCACTCGTCAGAGAGACAGCAGAGCATATGCTTGTACACAGCAGGTCTGGTGATAGAATGAGTGTCTCTGAGAAGCACTGCTCTGTGTGTCAATTGTGGAGGTTTTATGCTTCGATGAAGACAGCTAAGGATGGCACAATTCAAGATTCTGTGGAGGGCTCAGAGGCAGGCTCAGTAAAACATCACATAATGATGTCAAACTTTTCATGTGAGACAAGCTAAATGCAAAGGCGTCATTCTCACCAAGACTTGAAACAAGCAACAGTTGGGAGTTGCTTCCAAAATGAAAGAGAAAATTATTCAGGCTGATTTGTTACTTTAAACACATGAAACACCATCTGAATGAAGATGGTGACGTGTGTCACTAGTGAAGCTTTTAACATAATCAGAACTTCTCACAAAAGAATTCACAGGCAGTGGGTGATAGCCACGTTCTGTGTGTGACTGTGTGTGGTGCTGCTCAGGGCACGGGTGGACCTGCTGCCAATCTATCTTCTGTCCAACAGGAGGCTGTCACTCTACCTTCTCTTGCCTCAGTGCTTCATCACAGCCCATTTCTGCAGATGAAAACATAAGTGTTGGTGTTTGTTTATTGTAGAACTTCCATCACAGCAAGCCAGATGCAGAAAGCTAAGGTGAGGGGAGGAGGAGAAGGGAGAGAAAAGGAGATTGGCCCATCTCCAGCTGCTCCATCAAAAAACTGCCTTGTCTTTCTGACAGGTTTGTCCTGGATAAGCCATAAAAGGAGAGCTTAGGACAGGAGCAACGAGGTGTCATTCTATGGCTCTGTTACCCAAGATGGGTCCTACAGACATTTCTGACTGTAACACTCAACTCTAGGAACAAAGAAGAGATGATAAATGGCTTTAATAAGCCAAAAAGCACAGCCAGAGCAGCAAGGGGAAGATGCTGAATGATAATTGACTTGGGAGTTGGGGTCTGTAGGGGGCAGTCCAAAACAAAGACGCTGCTGTTCACAATGCAAGAAGCAATTGCTAGATGCTGCAGATCCTGTCTAACCTCATCACTACGTTTCTCCTAGGTCTGGATGGTCCATGGCTACCCAGTTCTTTTAGTGCAGGTCTCCTGTGAAATGTCTTCAAAGTTCACAGACCTCCCTAACATGTCCCATGAGTTAACTAAACTTAAGAGCTCAGGGAAGCAAACTGTTTCTCAGAGGATACTTAAAAGAACACAAATGGCAGTGAAAGCTTGTTCCTGTTCCCCTCCATACTGGCATGGAGATTGCTGGTGTTGCAGTGCCTGTTGGCAACGTTTTTGTGATTCCCAAAGGGAGAATGGAAAGCTGGAACACCATCTTGGAATAAAGAGACAGGTGCTGGTGGAAAAAAAAAATAAAGCTTTTGTTCTTCTTGACTGTGTTCCTCTGAATGGAAAATCCAGGCAAGGAGACTGGAGAGCCCACAGTTCACAATGCCAGGTCTCTTGGTTTCTAATTTTGAAACAAAATACTCCTCACAAACTGCTTTTCCTAAACAACCCCCTGTTACATGTATTTCCAGAGGATGATTTCACGAGGTCTCACAGGAGTGAGGACAGAGCAGACAGAGCAGACTCTAAGAAGGAGAAACTACTGTGTAAGTAAAAAACTATCATCCTTTATTATCAGGGTTGACTACAGAATGGATGCAGTCAGCACTATTTCAGAAAGCACTGACTTGAGTGTGCAATAAGAGTGTCCTATGAGAGTACAAAGGAAACAAAACTGACCTCCAGCTGTGAGACAGAAAGGGCACCGTGCTGGGTGTAAGGAGATCTGGGTTCTGGGAATGAGCAAACTATTTGTCCTTTATGGACCTCTTTTTCCTGCCCACTTTTGCTTCTGAAATGATCACTTTTCACAGCCATGTCGGTGCAGAGTTTGTCATGGTGCTATAACTCTGGACACCCTGCATCCTTTATATCTTTGGAAATAGAAAACTGTCATGGACTCGATTTTAAACCCACTTTTATTCCCTCATTGGCATGTCAAGGGTTTCAAATACTTGCATGTCTATTGCAAAGGTTTCTGTTTAGTAGAAGACAGTCCTCCTTGCCAATAGGAAATAAACCCTTTTTAGGACCTGTCTCTCTTGCACACCCATGAAATAAGACCCCTTGAAGTTGCAGGGCAAGTGGGTGGCTTGTAGCTTACTCATGGTCTAGGAGCCATGAGTAAGCTACAAGAGGATGTTCTTTGCTAGACTTGGCCCAGCTTAATGTCAGCCAAGACACTGGCTGCAATCAAAAGTGAAGCCAACAGCACTGCTTGTCCCTGTCCAAATGAAAGCAAAGGCAAATGGGGGACATTTATAAACTGGATTTGTAGAATCTCTTCATTTCTTGTATGATAAAGAGAGGTGTTGGCTTTTATGGCACATGCACTGCAACCAGTAACAGTTGTTTTCCTTGGGTGAGAGCCAAAGTTTTGGCTCTGCTTCTCTTCCGCCCAACATGAGCCCTCAGAGATGAGTCACTGGTTCTTATAGTGGGCTGCAGGCTGCTGAGCCAGGAAAGGGAGCCCTTGTTGCACAGAAAAGGAATTGGGGGATGACGTGTCATGTGGGTCACTTCCCACAGACAGACAGTGCAAGTCTCATCCAGATCTGCAGGACTGGACTGGAAGCAATGGAAATAAAGCCAAGACTTCCAGCCCACCAGGGTTTAGGCACCACCATGAATCTCTGGTAAGTGTGTATGGCTCCATCCAAAGCTCCACTTTAGCACTTCAGGTTCTTAAAAGAGCTGCAGCAATTCAGATCAGAGGGCTGGAGCACCTCCATGATGAGGACAGGCTGAAGGAGTTGGGGTTCTTCAACCTGGAGAAGGTTCAGGGGGACCTCATAGTAGCTTATCAGTACCTGAAGGGGGCCTACAGAAAGGCTGGGGTAGGATTTTTAATAGGGTACAGCATGGCAGGAGTAGGAGTAATGAATGCAAATTGGAAGAGGGGAGATTTAGGCTGGATAGAAGTTCTTCACTGCGAAGGTGGTGAGACACTGGAACAGGTTGCCCTGTTTACTTTGGGAAGTGGGTGCAGGACCCCAGGACTTTGGGTTTGAGTTTTAGAAGGCACAAAGCAACAAGAAGTTCCATTAAAACCTTCTCACTTTAATGGGAATCGCTTACGCAAGCCCCAGTTACTGATGAAATCACCTTCCAAGCAGCTTCTCTTTTGTTGTCCCAGGAATCCCACTACAAGGATTTCAGTTCAAGGTGTTCCTGAATAATATAAGGATTATTGTGCCTGCAAAAGCCTGCCCCCATGCTTGTCAACAGAGAAGGTGAAGGAAGCAGTGGGTAGGACTTTTTAATAGGGTCCAGGATGGCAGAACTAGGAGTAGTGGATGTGGATTGGAAGAGGGGAGATTTAGGCTGGATAGAAGAAGGAAGTTCTTCACTGTAAGGGTGGTGAGACACTGGAACAGGTTGTCCAGAGAGGTTGTGGATGCCTCATCCCTAGAAATGTTTGGGGCCAGGCTGGATGAGGCATTGAGCAACCTGGTGTGGTGGGAGGTGTCCCTGCCTATGGCAGGGAGGTTGGAACTAGATGATCTTTAAGGTCCCTTCCAACCCAAACCATTCTATGATTCTATAATTAATTTCTGTGAACATGGATCCTCAATCATCATCATCTTGCTGCAACATGTTCAACCCCTCCCCATCTTCTCCCACTTCAGGAAAAGCTGTGGAGTTTCACGGCAGCGTGTGGCTGGAGACCTCTCCTAAGGAGCCAGGCAGAGGTTTGGTGGTGGTGGGTTTTGGTTTTTTTTTGTTTCCTTATATTATGGGATGGCCAGGCTGGACAAGGCACTGAGCAGCCTGATGTAGTGGGAGGTGTCCCTGCCTATGGCACCAGGGTTGGAACTAGATTATCTTTAAGGTCCCTTCCAACCCAAACTGTTCAGTGATTCTGTGGGACATGGGTTACCACCAGAGGCCATCTTCAACTTACCCCTTTATGAGAGGATGTAGTGAGAGGACAAGGGGATTTTAAACTGAAAGAGGGAAAATATAGAACGAGGTATTCTTTAATGTGAGGGTGGTGAGACACTGACCCAGGCTGCCTGGAGAAGTTGTGGATGCTTCACCCTTGGAAGTGTTCAGGGCCAGACTGGATGAGATGGAACAACCCACTTCAGTGGGATCCTTTTCAACCCAATTCTATGATAAATGAACCATAGGATGAGCCAAGTCCTTTCACTTCAACCGCTGCTGTCAGCGCTGGGACTCAACAGCCATTAATTGCTGCTCATCTACAGCTTTCCTTTAGTCAACAGGTGGGTGGGTTATCCAGAAAGCTGTCTCGTGTGCTGGGAGGCACTTAGAGGTTAAATACTAATTAATATTAAGAGCGAGAGCCGGGCGAGTGTCGCTTCTTGCTGGGGTTCCACCTTGGCGGCGCTCCCGGGGCAGCGCTGCTGTGTGAAGCAGCTGGGAGCCGTCTGGCTGCCACAGGGACTATGGAAGTTATAAAAACACCAAACAAACCACAGATTCAGCAATGTCTGACCGGCCTAGGCAGGGCCACAGCCTGCTCTGGAAAGGAGCGGGGACGCCACACTAAGAGAAAGCGGCCTCCTGCCCTGCCGTCCCCTCAGCGCCCACACAGCTCTCGCACACGGCTCCACTCGCTCCCGCCGCTTTCTCCCGAGGCGGGCCGAGACCCACCCGGGCCCGCAGGGAGCCGCTGGCGACGGCCGGAGGTGGGACTGCTCCTCCCGGGAGGGGCGGGGTGAGGGAAAACGGGGGGGAGCTTCCAACGGGGGCGGCTGAGGGAGAATGGAGTCGGGCCTGGCGGAGGAGGCTGGAGCTGGCACCGTGTGAGAGAGGACGGAGCCGGGTCGGGCTGAGGGGGCCGGGGTGAGGGATCCGGGTCGGGCTGAGAGAGCCGGTGTGAGAGGACGAGGCCGGACTGACCGGAGGGAGGACGGAGCCGTACCGCGCTGAGGGGGCCGGGTTGAGGGAGGACGAAGTCGGACCGGGCGGAGGGGACCGGTGTGAGAGGACAAAGTCGGACCGGGCTGTGAGGACGGACCCAGGTCGGGCTGAGGGGACCGGTGTGAGAGGACGGAGCCGGCCCGGGCTGAGGCGACCGGTGTGAGAGGACGAAGCCGGGCCCGGCTGAGAGGACTGACCCAGGCCGGGCTGAGGGGACCGGTGTGAGAGGACGAAGCCGGGACCGGGTGAGGAGACGGAGCCAGGTGTAGCTGAAGGAGCCGGAGCCGAGGCGGGTGAAGCGGGCCCGGCCCATAGAACATCATGTCGGGGGCGGCGAGGACGGCCATCTGCCTGCTGCGCTGCGACCTGCGCGCCCACGATAACCAGGTGAGACCCAGCTGCCGGCCCCTCGGGTATTTAAGAAATATCCCCACTTTGGGGAGGGCTGTGGCTGCTGCATCCCGGCCCTCAGAGCTGCCACGGCCCTCTCTGTGTTTGCAGGTGCTCCACTGGGCTCAGAGCAACGCGGATTTCATCGTTCCTCTCTACTGCTTCGACCCGCGGCACTACCTGGGCACCCACTGCTTCGGCTTCCCCAAGACGGGGCCCCATCGCCTGAGGTTTCTGCTGGAAAGCGTGAGGGATCTGAGGGATACACTCAAGAAAAAAGGAAGGTAGAGGAGAAAGCGTGGTGCAAATAGTATAGAATTGTAGAGTTGGGAGGGATCTTCGAAGACCGTCTAGTCCAATACCCCCCTGCAGTGAGCAGGGACATCCTGCACTAGATGAGGTTACTCAGAGCCTCAGGAAGCCTGGCTTTGAATGCCTCCAGGGATGGGGCCTCCACCACCTCTCTGGGCAAGCTGTGCCAGTGCTTCACCACCCTCATGGGGAAGAAATTTTTCCTGGTATTTAATCAAAACCTGCCTTGCTCCAGTTTCAAACCATTGCCCCTCATCCTGTTGCTCCATGTCCTGGCAAGGCGTCCCTCCCCAGCTTTCCTGTAGCCCCTTTAGGTACTGGGAGGCTGCTATGAGGTCTTCCGGGAGCCTTCTCCAGCTTGAACATCCCCGACTGAGCCTGTTCTCATAGCAGAGATCTGTTGTTTTTACTTTCTTTTTCAATGTGTTTGTACTGTGAATCAAATCACGTCAGATGCTCTGATGATGGCTCTTTTCAGAGAGCCACAGGTCTCCTATTAGATACAATAAGGTCCTATTCAGAAGGTCCTGTTCAGAAGACCAGCTGTGGCACTTGCACTGTGAGAATTTGACAGATTCACCTTTAGGTAACAGCCTGGATTTCTGCCCAGTCATCTTTTTCTAGGGCATCCGGAGTGGTAGGGATGTGACACAAACTCAGCCCCAGAGGCTTACAGGCTGTATTCACTGGGTCCTAAAAAAATGCAGGCTAGTCAAATCTGTCTGTCTGCCTCCACATGCTGCCCATAAAGAACTAGTACAGGGGTTCCTGAGCCAAAACTAGGGCCTCCTATATGTAAATAACATCAAACCTAATTTGGGCCAATATTTTGTGTTTGCAGCACCCTGGTTGTGAGAAGAGGGAAGCCAGAAGATGTGGTTTCTGATCTGATCGCTCAGCTGGGCTCTGTCAGTGCTGTGGCTTTTCATGAAGAGGTAAGGGAAATATTTTGAGTGATGTCTTTATAAAGATAAAATTGCATTGTGGGGGTTTCTTCCACAGTCAAATAGATGGTGATATAGATGCTGTAGGTTGAGATACAGAGCCTGCTGAATTCAGTGGAGGGCTCTGGACCAAAGCACTGAGCCTGGAGGTTTTGTATTTATTTACATAAGTGCATTCAGTATATCAGAGTCTGGACCTCAGAGCTGCCTAGTGCAGGAATCCCTCCGTGACCTGCACTGCAGGCATTCCTGCTGTCAGCTTCACTACATTCTATTCTCTCCAGGCCACGCAGGAGGAGCTGGATGTGGAGAAGGGGCTGTGCCAGGTTTGCACTCAGCATGGGGTGAAGATCCAGACATTCTGGGGATCCACACTGTATCATCGGGATGACCTTCCCTTCAGGCCTATTTCCAGGTGGGCTGCTCCACATTATCCTTTACTCTTCCACTCTCCCATTTGTTTCTTCCTCTGTTCAGCTGCTCTGGAGGGTCATCCAAGATCCACAGGAAGGGACTCATTAGCCCATCTGCATTTATGGAGCAGTGCTGTCCTGCTCATCATGCACATCATGGGGAAGGGGCACATTTATCTCTGTGCCAGTACCAGTAGGATTTACACTTCAATATGTAGAAAGCCACGGGATTTATTTGCTCATTTACTGAAGGACTGATTTCTGTTTGCCCTTCCACCAGCATGATTTGGATACTCAGCTTGCTGTCCCCTGAGTCCTTCGGACATTGAATTGCTCTATTACTGCCTGTGACAGTAGCTTTTTGTGTGTGGACTCTTCAGGGCACTTGAGGTGCAGCTGATGGAGTTGGGTGTATCCTATAGAAAAATGTATAAAGTAGAGCAAAAGAGGCCATTAAAACGGTGCCTTTTTTTTCTCAATTGACTGAAAAGGCAGCAGGGTGTTTTGAATTTTTACATTGATGTCAGCCTTGTGGGTAATCGGAAGTCGGGTGAGATAGATTAATTCGACCTTTGTCAGGACACACCTTAAGTTGAAAAAGCACCATTTGCATCAGAAGCAGGAAGACATTGGGTGATGGACCGAACTTCTGAATGCTTCTAGCCCTAGAGGCACCTACCTCCATTGTGCCAAACAATATACAAACATGCATCACAAATAAGTGCTCTGTCCTCAGGAAATCTAATTCCTATCTGCAGAAGCTGTGTGGAGGGCTCAGAGTAGCCACCCTGGAGATCTGACTGCCCTGTAATCTCTGCAGGTTGCCCGATGTCTACACTCATTTCCGAAAAGTGGTGGAATCTGAGGTGAAGGTGCGGCCAACCCTGCGGATGGCAGATCACATAAAGCCTCTGGCTCCAGGGGTGGAAGAGGGGTGCATCCCTACAATGGAGGATTTGGGCCAGAAGGGTAAGTAAAGTTAATATGGCAATTGGTCCCTTGAAATACTACTTTGAGGTGGCTCTTCCTGAGCAGAGTGATATGGAGGCCTTCCAAAGGCAGTGGTTGCCCTTCAAGCTGTAATCACTAACCCCCTCTGTTCACTCATGGAGCAAAAGAAGGCAAGTTCTATGTGTGGAGCTGCCCTGCAGACAGTAGAGAACATCCCGTGTCAATACTTTTTAGTAGGTTTAATGTGTCTCTTGTTTTAAAGGAAGACCAGGGCACAATCATTTGTGACCCCAAAGCAGGCATCCCTACTGCTGAACACCCTTAGATTTTAAGTTCCTTAAGCAAGGGAGGGTAACAAGGTGATTTTTTTTTTTTTCTGTTGTAGATCCTGGGACTGATCCACGAACAGCCTTCCCCTGCAGTGGAGGAGAAACCCAGGCTTTAATGAGACTGCAGTATTATTTTTGGGACACGGTAACTCCTTCATTTCCTTGTCTGCATCCTCCCCCTTGTACATACGGCTCTGTAAGTGGGTGAGGCTGCAATTTCACTTCCTAATAATATTTCCTTAGTGCCTATATAACACTTTTCAAAGGAGGGAATTAGCATTATTTCAGTTTTACAGTGAGACAAACTAGATCAGAAAGAAGTCATACAGGAACTCAGGATGTAGGCCAAGGGGACCTGCTTTAGTGGCCACCCCTCTTAAGTCAGCTTTGGGAATTGGAACAACTTTTTTATCTCCTTTACCTTGATCTTATATAGTTCCTTCATTTCAGAGGAGTGAAAAATGGCCTGAAGGGCTGCAATTGCAAGTGAGGTGGGGAACAAATGTCCCAGAGCACCCACTGGGACAGCTCTCAGGAGGGCTTTGCTCCATACTATAGGAGTTTCCTTCTTTCCCTTACTGCTGGTTGTTGTGGTTTAACTCCAGTGGGCAGCTCAGACCCATGCCTAACAGTTACTTGGAATCATAGAGCTGGAAGAGGCCTTCAAAGTCCATCTAGTCCAACCCCCTCCTCCAGTAAGCAGGGACATCTTACACTCGATCAAGTTTCTCTGAGCTTCACCAAGCCTGGTCTTGAATGTCTCCAGGGATGGGGCCTCCACCATTTCTCTTGATAACCTGTGCTAGTGTCCTACCACCCTCATAGTGAAGAACTTCTTCCTATTATCTAAACCTGGCCTGCTCTAGTCTAAAACCACTGCCCGTTGTCCTATCACTCCACTCCCTGGCAAACAGCTCCTTCAGGTACTGGGAGTCTGCTGTGAGGTCTCCTAGGAGCCTTCTGCAGGCTGAACAGCCCCGAGTCTCTCAGCCTGTCCTTGTAGCAGAGGTGCTGCAGCTCTCAGGTCATCCTTGTGGCCTTCCTCTGAACCCTCTCCAACAGGTCCATATCCTTGTCCTGAGGGCTCCAGAGATGGCTGCAGTACTCCAGGTGGGGTTTCATGAGAGCAGACTGAAGTGGCAGAATCACCTCTTTCTATCTGCTAGTCATGGCTCTACTGATGCAGCCCAGGGTAATGTTGGTAATGTTGGCTGGTCAGGCTGTGAAGAAGGTTCTTGGGAACAAAAACATTTGTTCCCTTTTCCCCCATCTTTTGCTTCTTCCCCAGTGAATGGTGTGGGATATCCCTTTAGTCAGTTTGATCAGCTGTCCCAGCAGTGTCCCCTACTAGCTTCCTCTGCACCTCCAGCCCACTCAGTGGGGCAATGTGAGGAGCTGAAAAGACCTTGAGGCTTTGTAAACACTGCTTAGAAATAGCTGAAACATGGGTGTATTATCAACAGTTTTCATCACAAATAAAAAAAATGTGGCATAGGACAAGCTTCTATGGAGAAAATTAACTCTGTCTCATCCCAAACCAGCACAAGCTTGCATACTTTCTACCCTTGGCTGAGCATTAATACTATCAGTGCTGGAAAACTGACCCTTTTTCAAGGTTTTTAATACAAATACTGTCTTCCTTGGTGAGCAGGAGGAGCACTTTAGCAGCTAAAATCTCTGCAGGTCAGGAAATGGAGGAGAGATGTGCTCTGCCTCACCAGTGGAGTGCCAGAAAAAGGAAGACCTGCACCCTGCTGTAAATGTGGGTGGCCCATTAATAGCTGAGAATTGGATGCTGTCAGAAACTGGTTCCCAAAACAAACCACACACATGGAAAAAGGAACCTGTCACTAGTCCCACCAGTGCTGTTACGTGGGCAGCACAGACAGCTTCATAGTACCTGGAGGAAGAAATGGAGTGTGTCTCAGACCTATAGTGGAAATTTCTGGCTTGATTGATTCCTGTGCACTGGAGGCAGCAATTTGTCAGTGCTGTAATCCTTGTGGGAAGCCATGAGAGGGAGCCCAGCATTGCTACATTGCCCTAGCTCCAATATGGAACAAGATATATTTAGCAAGTTGCATGTAAAGTATTAAAACCTTTCATTCCTTTGCTCTCACAGAATCTGGTTGCATCTTACAAGGAGACCCGGAATGGACTGGTGGGAATGGATTATTCAACCAAATTTGCGCCATGGTAAAGATTTTTATTATGAGACTGAAAGTTCTTTCTCTGCCCCCAGTCTCAAACTGATGTTACCCCAGTCTCAAGCTGATGTCTGCTGACATAGGTCTAGGTGTGGTTCCTTTCACCCTTTTTATTGAGGTACAGCAGCCTCAGAGCTGCTGTTTGTTCTGCTTCCTGATAGTCAGTTTCCCTGGAAACATTCCTGTAATTGGGATTTACTGAAGGGTAGCAGTGCTGTGCCAAGGGAGTGCTGGGAGCAGTGATGTGGACAGGGCACTTGTCTTCAGCTTCGTGCTACTTTGTGTACCAGGGATGGTTGAGGGCAGCCAAGAGAGCAGTGCAGCTTCTGCAAGCTGACAAGGCTGTAGCAGATCTCTATCCAGTCCTGCTTTGCTGATTACTGTAGGGCAAGTCACCTCACCTGATGGCTATTTTTTTTTTTCTGTGGAGTAAAGAAACATTTCTGATTATTCCCATTGCAAAAGGATCCCTTCTTTAGGTAAATATGATGACTTACAATTAGGGTGTTTAATTTCCAGAACTGGAGAAGGCAGAGTTAATTCCAGGCTGATGCTGCAGCAGCAGCAGAACCCAGTTCAGCCTAACGCTGAGAACATCTGGAGTGTTTTCATGGCAGAATTGCAATATGAAATAATTTTCTGAGGCTGTTACTGGTCAGGATTTCTTTTCAGCTTGTTTTATCCTCTAATGTTTGCAGTATATGGCTCCATCTGGTGGCACTATGAAATCATGGGACCACTACCACTGCAGAAGTTCTTCAGGTTTGGCCACCAATCCGAGTTTTTCCAAGCTGGCCGCTTTCTCAGAGCAGACAGTCCTGATCTCCCTGCCCAAAGTGTTCTTCTGTCAGATAATCAAAGTCAGTCCAGTTCTAATTGCAGCCAGTTATTGGCATCTCATACTGGCAATTTCTAAAGTGTTAGAGCTGATCAATGATTAAGGAAAAACTCTTTTAGCCTTTTCTTTCTGTTTTCCAAAATTCATCAGAACATCAAATGTTTCCATGATCCTGAGTGGGAAATGGCAGTAAAACACATTTCTAGGAAAATCAAGGTAAAAGTTGTTCCTTATTGCCCTTTGTGATGGGGGTAGAGTCAATGAGCTCGTTCCTGCCTTGCACAGCACTGATTTGGAATAAAAAGAGGGAGCCCAGGGTGTTGAAAAGCCAGAGCTGGGTTTGATTCCCTGGTTTTCCTGCCCTGCCTAAGATTTTCAGCAAGTCCCTTGCTTTCTGTGATTGCTCAAATGAAACACTAAGATCCTGCAGGAAAAGGAATCCTGGCCATGTGTAAATAGGTCTGTAGTAGGAGAGCTGTTGAACAGCTTGGGCACTGATGTGTATTTTGACATTTGAGATCCACTTCTGGGTTTGTCTTGGTATGCTGGGTCACCAGCAGAGAAAGTCTATTAGGCAAAACTTGGAAAATTTGTGTAGAATTATTTATCTCAGTAGTTTAATGATCCTCCAAACAGGCATATGCTTGGGAACGGGAGGATTTTGATTCTCAGGTTGAGGAGTTGCAAGGAAGTGAGCCAACAGTGTGCACTCACAGCCCAGAAAGCCACCTGTATCCCTGGCTCCATCAGAAGAGCTGTGGCCAGCAGGTAAAGAGAGGTGATTCTGCCCCTTTACTCTTGAGACTCTACTCAGAGCACTGGGTCCAGCTCTGGAGCCCTCAGCATTGGAAGAACATGTTGGATCTGTTGGAAGGTCCAGAAGAGGGCCATGAAGATAATGATCCTCCAAACAAGCAGGTAAAGAGAGACGGGAGGATTTTGATTCTCAGGTTGAGGAGTTGCAAGGAAGTGAGCCAACAGTGTGCACTCACAGCCCAGAAGAACATGTTGGATCTGTTGGAAGGTCCAGAAGAGGGCCATGAAGATGATCAGGGGGCTGGAACCACCTCTTCTCCAAGGAGCCTGGAGAAGAGGAGGCCTCATAGCAGCCTCTAAGTACCTGAAGGGGCCTACAGCTAGGGTGGGATTGTTTGTCAGGGCATGGAGTGACAGGACAAGGGGCAATGGTTTAAGCTAGAGCTGAGCAGGTTTATGTTAGACATTAGGAAGAAGCTCTTCACCATGAGGGTAGTGAAACACTTGCATCAATTGCCCAGAGAGTAGTAGAAGCCCCATCTGAGGAGACATTGAAGGCCAGGATTGATGAGGCTCTAAGCAAGTTGATCTAGTGCAGGATGTCCCTACTCTCTGCTGGTGGGTAGGACTAGATGACCTCTGAAGGTCCCTTTCAACTCTCTGACAAGACACAAAGCTATCCGTCCACTCCCTCCACACAAACATCAAGCTGTCAACTCTGCATTGCATTGAGGACATCCTTCTTCTGCTTTCAGGCTGGCCCTGGGCTGCATTTCACCTCGATACATCTATGAGCAGATCCAGAAGTATGAAAAAGAGAGAATGGCAAATCAGAGCACGTACTGGTATGTCCCTGCACAATCCACTGTAGATTGTATTTGAAAAGGAAATGGGCATCTTATGAGCAGGAGAGAATTGATTTGTTAACTTTCTTCATAGTTGTTATTTGTTTTTCCTCTTCCTGCTGTCTGGTTCCTCTAGGTTGCATTGCATTTTGGTTTCAGGATGGATTTATTAGTCTGCCTTTGACATCTAGAAGCTTTAGGCTCCTTCTAAGTAAATGCTGATTGTTATTATTATTACTGGCTGGTGATTTTTTTTTTTTTTAATATGTATCAGCACCATCCCTCTTGGTATTGTTATTATGGGCTAGATGAGAAGGGAAGAAGAATGATATGCAAATAAAAGCCAGAGGGTTTCTCATGCTGAGGATATGAGCTGGGTTTCACCCATAAGGCTCAGTGATTGTAAGTTGTTTAGATCACATGTCCATCCCTGGGTCAAACTTGAACTTGTTCTACTGATCTGCTCATACACTGTCAGTCACAGCCTGGTAGGGACCTGTTATGGAGAAGCAAGTTCGTGTTATATCCTGGCACAACTACCTGAAAGGAGGGTGTAGAGAGGTGGGGGTCAGTCTCTTCTCCCAAGTAACTGGCAGTAGGACAAGAGGAAATGGCTTCAAGTTGCACCAGGGGGGTTTTGGCTGGATAATAGAAAAATTTTTTACACTGAAAGAGTTATAAAGCATTGGAACAGGCTGCCCAGGGAGGTGACTGAGGCACCATCCATGGAGGTTTTTAAGAGATGGGCAGGTACAGAGCTTAGAGATATGGTTCAGTGATGGGGTCTTATCACAGTTACGTTGATGGTTGGATTTGCTCTATAAGATCTCTTCCAAGCAAGACATTTCTATGGTTCAGTGGTAACAAGCCCAAACCTCAAAATCTGTGCAAACTGTAGAACTTTGTTTTTATATTGTTTTGTTAGATTTGCAGTGTGTCAAGTAGTGCAGTGATTCGTGCAGAACATTGCCAACAATTCCTGCCAAATACTCAATTTCAAGAAAATTTTAATGACAGATAAAATACCAACCTTTGACTTGTTGAAATGTGTGTTTGGTTTTTTTCTTCAAAGAAAAGAGAGAAAATATTTCAATAAATGAAAATATTAATGATTTTCTAATAGTCACCTGCCTGCCTGCAGCTGTGTGCCATGACATTCTGAGCATTTTAAAGTGACAAATAATTATGAAAAACATCAGCTAAGCAAAATATTTCCAATAAGCCAGGTGACTACAGCAGGTCTTGGAGGCTGAGGTGCCATCATTTCATAGAATCATTGAATAGTTTGGGTTGGAAGGGACCTTAAAGATCATCAAGTTCCAACCCCCATGCCATAAGAAGATAGTTTTTATTACACATTTTTTTCTAGAAAACTGCTAATTTTTAGACAGATTTACTTGGGCTATCACCTGATCTCATGTCCTAGGCCACTGTAAACCCAGTTTTGAAAGGTGCCTTGAAGTCTCTGACAAGGTAGGGCTTTTAGGAATGTGTTGACATGATGGCTTATGCAGAAGTGTGAAGCTGAATCAGGTCCTCACACTGGGGATTACATCCCAGGAGGGACAGAGGAGAAATTTCAGAGGCTTTTTTTAAGAAAAGCTCCCCAAGTGATTCCTGCAAAGTTTGCTTGCTCTGTAGTCACTAATAAGCAGGCTTGGGGCAATCATGGGAAGGTGGATAAACTGCTTGTTGTGAACAAACCTCATGGTGCTAAGGATGGGTGCTATGGAAGCAATGTCCTACTGTGAAATACAGGCATGACTTTGTGTTTTAGGGTCTTGTTTGAACTGCTGTGGCGGGATTACTTTCGATTTGTGGCCCTGAAGTATGGCAATAGGATTTTCTCACTAAGAGGTGCGTATGGATTGCTCTACTTGGAGAGAAAAGGTACAGTCTTATTGACCAGGAAATTAAGAGGAGAGGTTGTCAGTGTTGTCTTGTACAGATATTCTTATAACACTTGTGTCACCCCACTGGAGTGTTGATGGAGACACAGTATTAGCCCAGAAATGCCTTGACACCTCAGAACTGAATATGGTGTAGACAATGAGATTTTTGCTCCAAATCTGATTAGATGCAGGGACTATCATTAACACAACAATGGGAAACAGCAAACAGGACCATGAGAATGATTGATTGGGGGGGGAGGGAAGGTGGAGCCCTACAGGGGCAGGCTGAGAGAGTTTGGGCTGTTCAATCTGGAGAAGAGAAGGCTCTGGGGAGGCCTCATGCAGCTTCCCAGTACCTGAAGAGGCTACAGGAAAGCTGGGGAGGAGCTGTTTGGCAGGTCATGGAGCAATAGGCTGAGGGACAGTGGTTTTAAACTAGAAAATGGCAGGGGTAGGTGAGATGTTAGGAAGAAGTTCTTCCCCATGAAGGTGGTGAGACACTAGCACAGGTTGTCCAGAGAGGTGGAGGAGGCTCTGTCTCTGGAGACATTCAAAGCCAGGTTTGCTGAGGCTCTGAGGAGCCCGATGTAGTGCAGGATGTCCCTGCTCACTGCAGGGGGGTTGGACTAGATGACCTTTGAATGTCCTTTTCAATTCAACACGGTCTATGATTCTAAGAGCTGTTCTCCATGTGTTCTCCATGCAGCTGCCCGTTCCTAAGCACACAGCACTGATTTGTCTGCCCTAGGGCAGTCTGCCTGGTGTCCAGCTGTGGCTGGAGCATGTCACCCTCAGGGTCCATGTCACATCTGCCAGGTCTGTGTGGCTATTTCAGATGCTCTGTGGTATCTCAGAGCTGGTGGACCTAATTTTAGGTGTCTGGAGCTAGAGCTGACTCATCCCTGCTGTGTCCATTCCACTCTACGGAGGACTGTAATTGCCACCAGATTCCTGCTTCATCCTAAAGTCTTGTGTCAACCAATGTGCCTCTGGCCATCATTGTTTTATTAATAACTGTCTGTGTCTGCATTTGTCTTCATTAGCAGTTAATTTTTGTTCCTTCAATAGGCCTTCAAAGTAAAGAAGTCCCCTGGAAAAAGGACCTTCATCTCTTTGAGTGTTGGAAAGGTCAGTAGAAACCACTGGTTTGGCTGAGTCTGCTTTTGGTTTCTGTGTGTCTGCCTGTTAACCTGTGCCCAGGGGAGCTGTCAGCATGATCAGGCTCCATCACTTAAACTGTTTAATACCCAAACATGAATCTAACCTATGGGTTTGGTGTGGGTGCAGGATACTGGGATTCCCTTCTCAGTCTGGGCACCACACAGGAACAGGCTCACAGGAGATGAGGAATGGGCAGGCTTTGGCTGGCTGCTTTGTGAGATTTTCCCTGCCCTGCATTATGGCCTGTTGGTCCCTGCTGTTTATTCCCAGAGGCTGATCTTGTTATCTGTGTTAAAGTATTCTTCCAATTAGTTTTGATTAGAAGATTAAAACAGCCTTGGAATGAATCAAATCTTCTGTTATGCCACAACCTTTTAATGTACTCACTTTTCTTCAGGTTTGTTGTCACATGAATAGCAAGCATAACATCTCAAATTGAAATTTTGAGGGACTAGAAGATTAAAGCATCAGAATCAGTGAAATACATCCCCCTGTATATATTTTTTTCACATTAATGCCATTTGTCTCTACTTGCACACAGGCACAATAAATCTTTTCCTTAAAAAGTATGATGCTCTCTAGTTTTCACGTGCTAACTCTTGAGAACTAGTCCAGCACAGCTTTCTATGCTATTAGTCTCCTGTCAAGAATCTTCCCCTTGGCCCATCTCACTAATGGGATTGTTTGTATTTATTTTGTTCTGCAAAATTCCCTGCAATATCAACCTTTTTTTTTTAGTATGAGATTTTGTTTTTTCTGCACCTTGTTTTTTTTTCCTTGTGAAATATTCTCTTCATTGTCATTTCCCACTTAACTACCCATGAGATTTTTTTTCTGCACCTGTTTTTTTTTTCCCTCGTGATATATTCTTTTCATTGTCATTTCCCACTTAACTGCTTATGGATCCTGGTGGCTGCACAGCAGCCAAACCTCACCAAAATCTATCCCTGCTGCTGCACGCTGGCACTATCCCACCTGCTCAGAAGGTTGGGAATGCATGAACACAGGTTGGTTTGTGAGTGCCCAAAAATGTCATCGTGTCACAGCTCTGTCTTTTATCTCTGCAGAGGGCAAAACAGGGGTCCCTTTTGTCGATGCCAACATGCGAGAGCTGGTTGCCACTGGCTTCATGTCTAACAGAGGTCGGCAGAACGTGGCCAGCTTCCTCACCAAGGACCTGGGTCTGGACTGGAGGATGGGGGCAGAATGGTTTGAATACCTGCTGGTAAGACTGAGCCCTTTATGCAACTGTTTATGCTCCTTACAGGCAGAGGGACAGCTCTGTTTGGAAAGGAAGGATGTAGAAGATGATCAGTAATTTTCCTGTGAGGACAGGCTGAGAGAGTAGGGGCTGTTCAGTCTGGAGAAGAGAAGGCTCTTGGGAGACCTCACGGTGGCCTCCCAGTTCCTGAGCGGACCTACAAGAAAGCTGGGGAGGGGCTGTTTGCCAGGGCATGAAGTGACAGGACCAGGGGAATGGTTTTAAACTACAGCAGGACAGGTTTAGATGAGACATTGGGAGGAAGATCACCACCCATGAGGTGGTGACACACTGAAACAGGTTGCCAGAGAGATGGTGGAGCCCCCATCCCTGGAGACATTCAAAGCCAGGCTTTATTAGGCTCTGAGCAAACTAATCTAGTGCAGGATGTCCCTGCTTACTGCAGAAGGTTTGGACTAGATGGCCTTGGAATGTCCCTTCCAACTGAATGTGTTCTATGAGGCTGTATAAGTGCATGTATGTACTGCTTGCACTGTATAGACTTCCTGAAGCTCACATTAGAGAATGGCCATCAACCAAGATGTAGCTAGGAGGATTGCAATTCTAGTTTTGATTCTCCCTGTAGGGCTTTAGCCAGAGATCTGTTACACTTGAGAAAATTTTCAAACAATTATGTTCAGAGTGCTCTGATTTGCTCATCCCAGAGGACAGGGAGAGAAGAAAGCCCAGAAATGGAACATAAACAGAAATGTTTTCAGGCCACTGAAGCCAGTATTGGCATCGTGTCTTTGCACTGATCACTGTGGACAGGAAACTCTAAGAACAGGCAAGCAGAGACAATAGCTGGATCAGCTTCCAGAAGTCTCCACCCCTGCTGGAGGCAGCCTTCACTCTGGTGAGTCACAGGCCTACCTGCCAACTGGAGCACCAGTTTGTCTCTCCCATGCCAGTCAGCAGCTGTGCAAGCACAGTTCAATAGCTGGGCTCCATCCTCAGTCCCCACAGCTTCTCTCTAGGAAGGTCTGTATCTTCACATGCTCTGTGTGGTCACCCCACGTGGGCTGAGTTAGAGTTTTCACCAATCTGGGATCTGCAGAGATTGTTTTGTTAGTCTGTGGTCTCTGGGTTACTGGTCAGGAAAAATTTTATCTCATGTTAGAAATGTGCTGGGCTACTGCAGCACTCAGGAACTATGGATAGTTGTTATGAAGTCTGCCAGATGATGACAGGAAGAGAGTGTTGTTTTGGTTTTGTGGGTTTTTTTTAAGGAAAAAAGGGAAATTGAGAAAGAGAGGGACTTTGGTTGGACTTTTATCCATCTTGGACCTAAGGACCATGAAGTGAATTACTTATCCCAGCTGCACAGCACTGACATGCATCTTGGTCTTCTTCTGAACCCTAATGAAGAGCTGTGACTATCCCAGTGAGACCAGATGGGGAGGGCCAGCATCGAGGGCCAGCTCAGCTCTTCTTAATGTTTCCTTCCTCTCTTCTCAAGGTGGATTACGATGTTTGCAGCAATTACGGCAACTGGTTGTACAGTGCTGGGATTGGCAACGACCCACGGGACAACAGGAAGTTCAACATGATTAAACAAGGCCTGGATTACGATGGCAATGTAAGTCCTGCTTGGCTCCCTTACAGGGGAGAGTGCAGGAAAGCACATGTGATAGTTTTGGGGAACAGAAGAGACTGGTCTGCTACAAAACAGTTGTGTTGTCTCCCTGCCAGCGGTCAGGCAGTTTCCTCAGTGTTTTACAGGAAGATGTGATGTTTGCAATCTGCTGCTGTCCCCAAAGAGGCTCTGTGCACCCTCCCTGTCTGTGTCTTCAGTGTTTCATCACTGTTTCTTCTGTGTTACAGCTACATCCCATCTGTATCTCACACAGCCACTTTCTTGAGTGCAGAGCATCTTCTCAGAGAACTTGGGAGAGACTGAGCTGCTCATATGGCACCTCGGGACATCCTGGGGAATAGATTAAACCTGTCACTCCTCTGACTGTGCACTGTAAATGGTGGGAGCAGCTAAATTGCAGAATCATAGAATGGTTTGGGTTAGGAGGGACCTTAAAGATCATCTAGTTCCAAATCCCTTACCCTGGGCAGGGACAGGACTAGGTCAGGTAAATCTCCCTTTCCACGTGTTTAGCTGGTGCTTGCATCCCAGATTATCTCTTTCCACCCTGTTCCGTAGCTTCATGGCTTTCAGCTCTGTAGCTGGCAGGACTTGGCAAGGAACTGGAAATTCCAATAAAGGAGACACAGCATTACAGTTAGTGGGAGATTTGGGTCCTGGGATGGAGGAGGGGGGATCTTATCAAGCACAGAGGTGGGTGTGCAGCTGACCCAGTCACCCCAGTTTCCTTTACAGTCACCAGAAATTAAAAAAGGGACTTCTTGGGAATGACTCTATCTCTCTGTTTCCTAAATACAGCAAAAAGCAGTGTCTGTGGAGGGACTCCAGCATCCAGTTCTCTCTTTTTAGACACTAGTTCTCAGCAGAGTTGTTTAATAAGAAGGGCTGAGACTCCACAGAGGTACCTGATGCTGAGGAACACCAGCTGCTTTACCTGGAAATCTGTCTTCTTTCTCCCACCTTAAAACAGACCCTTGGTGGGAAGCACTTCCAGATTGTAACTGAAGGGATTTTGTTCCTCTGGTTCTGTTTACAGGGGGATTATGTCCGGCTGTGGCTCCCAGAACTCCAGGCCATAAAGGGAGCAGATATCCACAGCCCTTGGGCAGTGAGCAGTGCTGCTCTCTCCCAGGCTGGGGTAATTCTAGGCGAGTCCTACCCACACCCAGTTGTGACAGCCCCAGAGTGGAGCCGACACATCAACCAGAGGCCTGTGAGTACAGGGAATGTTCAGATGGGATGGGAGGGCTTTGGGTTTGCTCTGTGTAGGAGTGACTGTGAATTCTGCTCTTTTTTTTCTTGGGTATAGAGGTGAAAAAAATATTTTATTCAAAGAATCACAGAATGCCTTGAGTTGGAACGGATCTTTAAAGGTCGTTTAGTCCAACCTGCAGTGATCAGGGACATCCTGCACTGGATCAGGTTGCTCAGAGCCTCCTCAAGCCTGCTCTTCAATGTCTCCAGGGATAGGGCCTCCACCACCTCTCTGGGCAACCTATTCCAGTGTGTCACCACCCTCACAGTGAAGAACATCTTCCTAATGTCTCATCTAAACCTCTCCTGCACTAGTTTAAAACCACTGCCTCTTATTCCCTGGCAAACAGCCCCTCCCCAGCTTTCCTGTAGCCCCTTCAGGCCACGATGAGATCTCTCAGGAGTCTTCTCCAGCCTGTCCTCAGAGAAAAATTGCTGATTATCTTCTTAATCATAGATTAAGAAGATTTGAGTGAAGATTTGAGTGAAGCCAGATTTGAGTGAAGTTTTGAGGTATTTCTGAAGGGCCTCCACTGGCCTAACTCCCCCCAGTGATGCAAACAGAAGGAAGTGAAGGTTGATGCTCACTTTCCACTCTTTTCATGAGGTGGAAACTCCTGCCATGCTTAAATGCATCCAAACTGAGGTCAGCAAGACCAGGAAATACAGGATCTGGCCTTGCTCTTGTTTTTTTGGGTGGGGATGGATTAAGATGTGGATCCTGCAACATGTCAGGACTCAGATCTGCTGACTGAGCTGCTCTTAGAGGAGATGGGCAGGGAAGGAGAAGTGCTCTCTAGGTCTGGGCACAGCAGCAAAGCTGAAAGGAAAGAAAGAAATGTCTGTAACCAATAATTGCATATTTCAGAGGGTTTTCATCACTCTGTCCCCCCACTTACATCCTCCTTACCTCCGCTCTTGTGGAAGCTCAAATTCAATTGTCATTTGATGCTCGGGGAAGAATGAAGCATTTTGGTTTTCAGTAGAATACTAAATTTCTCAGGCTGGATGCCTTCATGGGAAGTTTTGCAGCCATGTTGAAAGGCCTGAATTGCCACCATTCTACTTAAGAGTGCATTAGAGATCAGAGAAAGGACCCTGTGAAGGAGCCCCTCAGTGAGATGTTGAGTTGAGGCAGTGATGAAACAAAAAACTCATCCTTCAGAGGATGAGCTCTGAGTCTTTTAGACATTGAAATACTCCTGGGAGGGCTGGATGGTCCAGTGTCACTGCGGCCTGGAGGAGAACCTCCCTCCTCCCCCTTCACCCTGAGTATCAAAATTCCTTTGAAAATATGAGTCTCTTCTAAATCTAGAGCTGTGCCTGTCTGGCCTAATCACCTTTTTTAAATCAACTTGGGAGTAGAAGTGCCTTGTGGATGTTTTTCTGCATGTGGAGACTGCTTTGTGACCAGACTCACTCCACAGAACCATAGAATGGTTTGGGTTGGAAGGACCTTAAAGATCCCCTTAGGTTGCATCATGGGGTTCCAAACCCCTGCTCTGGGCAGTGACACCCCCACCAGCCCAGGTTTCCATCCAGCCTGGCCTTGAACACCCCCAGGGATAGAGGAGTGTTCAATCTGCCTTCTCACTGCTCCTCTTTCCTTTGCAGCAGGGACAAAGTCCCCACCCCAGGGGCAAGAAGGGCCCTGCACACACTCCAGTGCAGCACAGAGGGATTGATTTTTACTTCTCTCGCAAGAAAGATGCACCATGAAGCTGTTTGTGCTGGAGGAGCTCAGTGGGAGCTTGTGCTGCTGGAGGTGCCAGGATAATGGTTCATCTCCTCAAACTGAGTCAGAAAATAACTAGGATGTGCCTCTCTGCTGCTGCCAGGGTCAGGAGTTGGATGTGGATCCCTGCAGGCTGTGAACTAGCCCTGACTGTGGTGATGGGATCCCGTGTTTTCACTGTGGTGCTGGGGCTGGTGAACTTGGCCTGTTGTTCTCCAGGAGTGGCTGCTCTTCAGTGGAGAGATTCTGACTCCCCACTCTTTAATATCCTTCGTTTAACTCCTATTAATTAACCAAAATGGCACGGCCTCTCTGTTTGGAGGAGCTGCAGCTGCTTCCCAGGTGCCTCTTGCTTTGTGCTGCTGCTTCCAGCTGTCACAGCTGAATTTCTACCTCTTTTCAGATCATTTGTGTGGCAGGTGTTCAGTCACAGCTCAGTCTGGTGAACTTTCTTATGCTAATTTGTCATGTTTTCAAGCTTGTCATGTTTTAGAGCAATTAAAAGTTTTGCTACTATAGTATTTTCCTCATTTCCACAGAGAGTGAGACATTAGAGGATGTTATTTTACCATGTGTCCTCCAGTGCTTTCAAGAAACTGAGTTCTTCTCAAAAACTGCCTCTAAGTCCTTGTGCCAGCTGCAAACTTGGGTTCACAGCTGAAAACTTTTTTCCATCCAAAACCATCCCCCAGCTTTTTAAAGCTTTTTGGGTCTTATTGCAGAAAGTGGTACTTGCTGGAAGAGCTGGGGAATTTGGAGATGTTTGTGCTGTTATGGTGCACTTGCTTGATGGAGAGCCCAGATTCGTGTTCCTCAATCCCAAAAGATGGGATGTGGCTCTGGAGTTACTACCTCAAGGGATCCACCTGGGGCTCTTTCACAAGCAATTCTTCTCATTGTGGCTTTTCAGTACAACAGGAGAGATGGGAACAGACTATAACAGAGCCTGTTGTGAAGGGATAATGGTTTTGAACTAAAAAGAAAGATTTTGGTTAGATAGAAGGATGAAATTCTTTCCTGTTGGCAGGGTGAGACACTGCTCCAGGTTGCCCAGAGAGGCTGTGGATGCCCCATCCCTGCAGGTGTGCAAGGCCAGGTAGGAGGGGAGTTTGAGCAACCTGCTCTTGTTGAAGATGCCCCTGCTCATGGTGGGGGGATGGAACTAGATGGTCTTTAAGCTCCCTTCCAACCTAATGATTCTTTTAAATCTCTTTGAACTTATTTGGGCAGGTAGTGAGAGAAGTGACATGAACACAAAAAGACCTATGAGGTGATTTTTGAACCCACTCCCTGTTGGGTGTGATTCTGTTTCCAGCCTAAATCTCCCCTCTTCCAATTTGCATCCATTACTCCTAGCCCTGCCATGCTGTAGCAGAGGGATGTGTGGTCAGACTGATCCCCACCTCGGGCAGGGAGCGGAGCCGCTGCCGTGGAGCTCGCAGCCCCGAAGCTGCGGGCGGGCGGTGCCGGCAAAGGGCGGGGCCATGCGGGAAGCGAAAGGGCGGCGGAGGGGGAAGTAGAGCAGAGCGGGGCGGCCATGGAGACGGTGCCGGTGGGCCCCGAGCTCGGCCCCGGCCCTTCGCCCCTGCTGGACCTTCACGCCGTGCCCATGGTCGCCCTCAACTACGGCGTCCGGCGCCGCCTCGGTCTCTACCTCAACCCGCGGGCGGCGGCGGCCGCCGACTGGACGGCGCTGGCGGAGGAGCTGGGCTGCGAGTACCTGGAGATCCGGCGGCTGGAGGGACAGCCCGACCCCACGGCCGCCCTGCTGGAGGACTGGCAGTGCCGCTGCCCCGGAGGAGCCACCGTCGGGCGCCTCCTCGACCTCCTGCGACGTCTGGGCCGCCACGACGTTCTCCTTGACCTGGCCGGCAGCGTGGGTGAGGCGCGGGGGAACTTCGCAACCCGCCTCGGGCCCCCCTTCCCTCGCTTCCCTCGGGCCCCGGCTCCCTCCTCAGCTCCCTCAGGGCCCGGCTCCTTCAGGCCCTTTCCTCGGGCCCCGGCTCCCTCAGGCCCTTTCCTCGAGGCCCAGTTCCCTCATGATTTTTAAGGTCCCTTCCAACCCGAATTATTCCATGACTCTATGCTCTTCCCTCAGGGCCCGGCGCCCTTCCTTAGGACTCGGCTTCCCTCCCATGGGAACCACGTTGGGGTTTTGCCTGTGTGCAGCAGGGCTCCCTTAACTTGGTGGTTCCCTCACATCCAGGAAGAAGGGGATGCTCTTAGTGTTGGTCTTTGCAGCTGTGTCCAGGCAGGTGTGATGTTAAAAGATCCAGAGAAGCAGGGAAACCTTCCCCAGGCTGTAGCATGGCCTCCAGGAAGCCTCACCTGGCAGAGCTTGCAGGAGAGAAGGGAGAAGCATGCTGTAATTCTGTCGGCCATAAACCTTGCAAAGTAATTTGGAGCCTTATCTGATGCCAGAGCTAGGATGATGAAGTTTGTGTGTCACAGGGTGCTTTGGGCAGGTCAGGCAAGGAGAGAGCTTGTGCTGACATGAGGAAGTGTGAAAATCTGATGTTTGTGAGTGTGATGGGAAGAGATCTGCAGGGTGAGATGAGAGATGTGTGGAACAAGGTAATGGAAGGGAAAAAATAATTAACTGGGGAAAGGAAGGGGAGAAAAAAAACCTCCTTGGAAAATGAAAAGGATTGAGAAGTGTGAAAGTCCTAGTGCTGCTTTGATAACTTGTTTTTTATAGAATTCTCATTTTCATGATGGCAGAAGTTCAGCAGGAAGCCAGATGCCATCAGAAGGGGCGTGCTGTCACCCACTAGAGAGTCGAGTTCCTTCTCTGGAGCTTGTTTTGGTGCACAGTTGTCTTTAGGGATGGGAACTCTGCTTCTGTACGTTTGTGTTGACTCCTTCCTGCTGAAACTCAGTGAATTTTGTTTCTTCCCAACCTGTTCAAAAGTGCTGCTTTTTTTTGCAGCTTCTCAATCCCCAAAGCAGTAGATGGGTTGTGGCCCTGGAGTTATTACCATGAGGAATCCTTCTGTGACTCTTACATAAAAAATACTTCCTTACTGTGGCTTTTGAGTACTCAGAAGGGGAGACGGGAGAGATGGAGACATGCTTTTTATCAAGGCCTGTGACCTGTTGCTGGTTCTCAGAGCTCTTGCAGAAGTCAGAGCTGTTTGTGCTCATATGAGGAAAGGAAACGGGTGGTTGCACACAGTTTGCCAATGCCAAGGGCATCACTGCATGTGCCATTAGGACTTCTGCCCTAGGATTCAACTCAGGGTCAGAAAATACTGGCATGGAGTTTTCTTTGGTCTCTGCTTTCATCAGATCTCACACCTGATGAGGCTGCCTGCCTGAGAGCATCTCAGGGCATTTGAGAGGCATCAGGATATTCCACATGGCACCTGCATCCTGGTGGACACAGGTCATTTGTAGGGCCAGCACCTTGCCTGCTGGCCCCAGGGAGATGTTAGAGATACTGTGGGATCTGTCATGTGACACACCATGTCTTCGTGTGGGCACGTGAGCCATATTCCTTGATAGAATAGTTTGGGTTGGAAGGGATCTTAAAGATCATCAAGTTCCAACCCCCTCTGGTCTCCCTCATCAGCTCTTCCTGTTCTGTCATCTCCCCGGTAGCTCTTCCTCTTCTGAGGAGCTCAACAGTGTAAAACCAGCATGAGAGCAGGTTGTGATCTTTTCACAGAGGAGGACTGTAAGAAGTACCTGCAGAGGAAGCAGGCGCAGGCTGAGCAGCCCCTTCAGGTGCCAGCAGTAGACAGCAGCGTGCCAAAGACAGCAGAACTGATGGGCATTACCACCAGGGATGATCCCTATGGTAAGTGCCCATGATTACATCACTTGCTCTTGTTGCAATTGCCTTCAACTGCAGCAGATCCCTCATGAGAAAAGCAGAAAACCCATTTGCTTTTTACTCCCTGTGAGTTTTCATACCCTTAGCTGATAGTCTTCAGGCACTTTCATTTTTGTTCTTCCCTTGGGTGGAGAGGAAATGCAGCTCCAGGGAATGCTGTACCCAGAAATGGGCTGATGCAGAACCCACTGGACTTGTGTAGGAGGAGAATTCCCAAAAGTGTTTTCCCTTAGCACAGCCTGGCCTGGAGCGGCAGCTGCTACAGGGTTGGAGTCAAGGGGGAAAGGTGTGAGAGCCCAGTGCCTTGGCTGCTCTGCCCTCTCTTCTGCAGATTGAATCTCCTTGAAAAAGGAAACAGGGTTTGAAGTAGAATCACAGAGTTGGAAGGGACCTTCAAAGGTCATTTAGTCCAACCCCCTGCAGTGAGCATGATCCTGTACTACATCTAGAGGTAGGGCTGGGTGGGAGAGAGGAAACACAACTCTCTGTGTCCAGCTGTGGGCTGAGGGATCACAATTGCAAAGGTGCTGACTTGCTTCACGTGAAATCAGGGCACCTCGTGGCAGAGAGAATCATATGAGGGACCAGTGTGTCAAACAGCAGCAGCTGAGGCTGAGATGAGATGTGTCAGCTCAGCTCTTCTAGTCCAACACTGGGTTCTTTGCTGTGCATAGAGACATCATTCACCCTTCCCAAACATCCATCAACTAATGGATGTGTCTGGATGTGGCAGCTTTGCCTAATGTTAGTGCTGTGCCCCTACAGTGGTGTCCCCTGTTAGATTGACCTGGCAGCCACTTTGCCCTTCTGCTTGACTGCTTGCTTCTTGTGCTGGCTGTGCCTGCCAGGATAATAGTACTTCTTGTGGCAGCTTTTAGAGCTTGACCTATTTTTTCACTGTGGTAGGCTTTAACCCGCATAAAAACTTGAAAATACGTGTACTGATGTGGAGATGAAAAAAAAAAATTAACACAGTGGGAAATAACAGTGGGAAAAATAACAGTGAGAAACTATCCATCATTGTTAAGGGACTTAATTGCAAGAAGAGTTGCTCTTAAAATGTATCACCGTAATATTTGGGTAGCTGCTGGATAAACAAGAGCTGCCAGCTGTGACCATGATTGGAAAAGAGACATTTACTTAAGAGATGAGTTCAGGTACCCAGGTTTGAATCATACAAATTACAGGTTCCAAATTTTGAGGCCTGCCTCATAGCTCAGTGGATATCAGGATGACAGGAGTGAACTCCATTTTTAGCAGAAGGTGACAGCTGAATTTTTCATGGTTCCAGGGAATGGAACGGAGATGTTTGATGCCTTCATCTGCTACTGTCAGAAGGACCTTCACTTTGTCCAGGAGATGATCCGGGAGCTGGAGCAGACAGAGTACAAGCTGAAGCTCTGTGTGTTTGATCGGGATGTCTTGCCAGGGACGTGTGTGTGGTCCATCAGTGGGGAACTCATAGAGAGGAGGTGAGTAAAGCATGGCTCTTTGGGACAGCTGAGTGTACTGGAACATCACATCCATTATTTGTGGTGGCTGCAAGAAGCAATGATAACCCACAAGGATGTGTTTATGGGGTTTGAAGATTCAAGTATTCCCAAATGCATTGATTCATTCTGTTGACAAGGAAGACACCAGTATAGAATCATAGAATAGTTTGGGTTGGAAGAGACCTTGAAGATCATCTAGTTCCAACCCCCCTGCCATAGGCAGGGACACCTCCCACTAGATCAGGCTGCTCAGTGCCTCATCCAACCTGGTCTTGAACACCTCCAGGGATTGAGGGGGCATCCACAACCTCTCTGGGCAACTTCTTCCAATGTCTCACCACCCTCACTGTAAAGAACTTCTTTCTTATGTCAAGCCTGAATCTACCCCTTTCCAATTTACATCCATTATTTCTGCTCCTCCAATCAGATGTCTTAGTAAAAAGTCCTACCCCTGCCTTTCTGTAGCCCCTTCAGGTATTGGTAAGTTACTATGATGCTCGTTATGTTTGATCCCTGTTCTTTGGGTGGAATATCCTGAGGTGGTGTCCTTGGAAGTGATCTGGAAATGCCCTCCTGGCTGAGTTCGCACCACCACAGGATCAGGATCTGGAGTTGGAGGGTGGTGTTTGCTCTAGCACTGACTTCAAGCATCCTTCCGTCCTTTGTGGTTCCAAAGTTTGTTGGGAACTGGATGACATGAAAGTGACTCCCTGCATAGAGACTGACCTAGAGAAAGTGCTTCCAACACAAAAAGGGGAAATACTAGCTTTTGGAGCAATTTGCTTCCACAGTTCTGCCAAATGAGGCTCAATGAAAAATCCCTCAGCAGGTGTTTGGGTTTTAAACATCCGTCTTCCCAAAGACTGAGCTTTGCATGAACAGAGACCTTGCTCAGGCCCCTCTAGTGTGCTCTTGTGACACCCCACCAATGGTTACTGCATCTATCTCTGGAGCCCTCAGCACAAGAAGGACATGGACCTGATTGAGAGAGTCCAGATCAGGGCCACAAGGACGATCAGGGGGCTGGAGCACCACTCCTATGAGTACAGGCTGAGAGAGTTGGGTCTGTTCAGCCTGGAGAAGAGAAGGTCTGTCTGTAAGCATGTTTTAGGCTCTCTATAAAGGTGATACTCTCCAAGGGCCAGGACAGTGAGAAGCATAGAATGTATTGGGTTGGAAGGGATCTTCCAAGGCCATCTAGTCCAACCCCCTGCAATGAGCAGGGACATCCTCCACCAGATGAGGTTGCTCAGAGCCTCAGCAAGCCTGGCCTTGAATTGTCTCCAGGGATGGGGCCTCCACTACCTCTTTGGGCAATCTCTTCCAGTGTGTCACAACCCTCATGGGGAAGAACTTCTTCCTTATGTCTAACCTAAACTTGTCCTGCTCCATTTCCAAATCATTGTCTCTTGTCCTGTCTCTCCATGCCCTGGCAAATAATCCCTCCCCAGCTTTCTTTTAGCCCCTTCAGGAACTGATAGACCATTATGAGGTCTCAGCCCAAACTTTCAGTGCATCCTCACAGGAGAGATGCTCCAGTCCTACCTGTGAAGTGAATTGCTCCTGGAACACAAGCTGATGGGTTCATTTCTAAGCTGGTGAATACCTGCTTTTGCCACTGAGAATGAGAAACATCTCTTGACATTTTTTCTATTTCTTTTTTTTCCTCCCATGACTTGTTCATCTCCAGGTGTCGGAGGATGGTGGTTGTCATTTCAGATGATTACCTGGACAGTGATGAATGTGATTTTCAGACCAAATTCGCTCTTAGTCTTTCCCCAGGTAAGACCTTACAAATACCCTATTTGAAATTGTATATTGACATTATAATAGTTTTTTATTACACTCACATCTCCAGCTGAGATCAGTGTTGGGCACTGCAGAATGAGGGGTAGTCTCAGATGTGTTTAGCAAGATCAGATAAATACTTGTGAGGAAAGGAGAAACTCAATAACCCAGCCAATAACTTGGTTGCAGACCTGAGTTCTCACTACTGATCTATGTTTCCTGCGTGTGTAATTCCCTTCACTGAGCAGAGATACATCAGCATTAGAAGCAGCCATTAAAAGTAACTGTGGGTTTAGAATTTCATTGTGCAAGCAGGGACCTGGTGTGGTTACTGCTGCCTTGCCCTCCCTCTGACCTCCTGTGTGGCCACGAGTGAGAGAAGCTGAGCTGTGTGTTGCAGCTGCTGCCTTTCAGAGACACTTGAGCTGCACACCAGGCTTGGGAGAGACAAAAGGTTTATGACAAATTCAAGGTCTGAATAAATGCTGGGAATTGGGGAGCAGGTAATGAACCTACAGCTTTTTGTGGGGATCCTGGAGTGTTGTGGAAAAGCAAATAAAATATGGAATGAATCACAGAATATCAGGGATTGGAAGGGACCTCAAGAGATCAGTTTGTCGAGTCCCCCTGCCAGAGCAGGAGCACCTAAACCAGGTGACAAAGGAAGGCATCCAGGCATATTTTGAATGTCTTCAGAGAAGGAGACTCCACAACCAAAGGTGACATGAAGACATAGGATAATCCACTGCCTTCTGAACACGCAGTGGGGACAAATCCTCTCTGTAACACCTGTCAGAATCAGAATAGTTTGGGTTGGAAGGGACCTTAAAGATCATCCAGTTCCAACCCCCCTGCCATAGGCAGGAACACCTCCCACTACATCAGGCTGCTCAGTGCCTTGTCCAGCCTGGTCTGGTCCTCTTCAGGACCAGGACAGTGAAGCAGCACCACATATGGGAATAGATCAAATGACACTTGTCCCCATAGTGTGTTTTCCAGCAAATAGTTTAAAATGAAGCCCTGACTTGCAAAGTTGTGATTTGTAGTGGGATCACAGCTTCTTGAGTAACGTTATGCAAAATTTGAAGTGGTTTGGAAAAATCTCTTCCATGTTTTGTTCTGAATTCAGAACTATTTGGCTCACTTAATGATGGGGATGTACTAAAGGGTTCAAGAAATACACTGATCATCTTTATGACCTCCTCTAGATGGATTCCAGCTGGTCTCCTGTAATAAGGAGAAAAGGAGGCTGAGGGGAGATCTTTTTGCTCTCTACAACTTCCTGAAGGGAGGATGTAGCAAGGTGTGGGGGTCTGTCTCCTCTTCCAAGGAACAGGAGAGAGGAGAAGAGGAAATGGCCTCAAGTTGTGGCCAGAGAGGTTTAGAATGTATATTAGGAATTTTTTTACACCAAAAGGGTTGTTAAATATTGGAACAGGCTGCTCAGGGAGGGAGCTGAGGCACTACCTCTGGAGACAAGCAGAATAGAGATAAGAGATATGGTTCAGGGATGGATTTTCTTACAGTTGGACTCGATGATCTGAAAAGTCCCTTCCAACCTGGCAATTCTATGATTTTTCTAAGTGACACTCCAGAGATTAAACTGTGAGCAGAGTTAGGACTTAGCTTCATCTTCATCACAATCATTTCATATGATGGCTGTAAGTCACTGAACCACCCCCAGAGTGTTGCATCAGCCCCCAGTCTACCAGATTTGTAGCAAAGTCCTTGTAGTTCTTCCCCATTTTTTGTTGCCATCATGTCTTCTCTTAGAACAAGAAGAGCAACACCCAACAGTAACCATCTGAGCTCTACCAGTAAAAAAACGAGTGAGTCCCAGCTTAAGGGAATCAGAGTTACATGTTTCCATGTGATGACTAATGCATGGAAAGGTTCTGTGGCAAGTTCTGGGAGGTCTAAGGGTTACTTAAGCATCTGCTGCAGTTACAAAATCCTGGTTTCTTGCCTCATCCAGGTCTTTGCATAATGACTTGTGCCAGGCAGCACAGTCTAGGTGGTAGCAGCTATCCCTGTGGAGGATTTTAAGTGGTGAGATTCCTTTTTAGAAGAGCTGCTCCTTCATGGAGTAGCAATCCCAGGGAGAGCTGCTAACACACAGCAAAGCAGCTGATGCTAACAGAGTGATTCCTCACAGCCCCATCTAACCCTCTGCAGGCTCAGGGAGTGAGGGTGGGAGCAAAAGGAGATGGAGATAACCCAACACTGACCACTTAGAAGAAGCAGAGTCTCTTGGTTTTCTCTCCCTGGAGGTTGTCAGGACTGTGTGCTCCTGTCTGCATCACACAAGACTTCTTTATGCCTGTAGTTCCTTAGGCCTTTATCACACCCATCAGTGCAAGCTGCCCTGGGCATGCTGGATGGGGCCCTGCCACTTCTTTGAGTGACATCTTGCCAAAGGGCTTGAAATTCAGAAACTCTAGGGTGAGTTCTTGTTGTGTTATGACACTGAAAGGGTTTTTCTTTACACTGAAAGGGTTATCAAGCATTAGAACTTGCTGCCCAGAGAAGTGGTTGAGGCACCATCCCTCGAGGTATTTAGGAAAGAGGTAGACATGGAGCTTAGAGATACAGTTCAAGAATGGTTCCTGTCAGAGTTGGGTTGATGTTTGGATTCAATGGTCTGAAAGATACCTTCCAACATAGAGAATTCACTAATTCAATGAGACAAAATGAGGAGGAAAAGATCTTGATGTGTGTGCTGCCTTAGGGAGACAAGAGATGTGGGATGTGCCTCTGTCTCTGTGTAATTCTCTGCCCGTGGGACCTCTCTTCCAGGCGCCCGTCTCAAGCGGCTGATCCCAGTCAAGTGCAAAGCCATGAAAAAGGAGTTTCCCAGCATCTTACGCTTCATCACAATCTGTGATTACACCAATCCCTGCACCAAAAAGTGGTTCTGGACAAGACTTGCAAAATCCCTCATGCTGCCCTGATGTGGAGAGTGAGGTTCTTTTTGAGCTCTCTCCTGGCTATGCCTTTGGACCATGGTGTTCTCCACCTGGGGTTTTTTACCACTTCAAAACCTGGATCCTTACAATCCATCTTTGGAGCATGTGACCAGAAGTGAAGGATTTTCTCTAGCACTTTTTTATAACTCAGAAAGGGAAAGAAACACAACAGTGTGGGTGTTCCTGGTTAAGTTGGTGTGAAACAGCATCCAGCATTTTGTGTAGTAAGCACTTTGAGGGAATATATAGAAAATACACATATAAAGACTGATGAATTACACAAGAAGGCTCTGGTAATAAGGCCTCAGAGCCTCAAACTGCAGGATCTCTGAAGTATTTCCTATTATTTTTGTCCTGGTTTGAGGTAAAATAGGGTAAATTTTCTAGTTTGTAACTTCACTTTTCAGCTTGGCCTCTTCTGTCTGACTGAACTCTGAAATTAGCTGGTTTATGGCTGTAGGAGTGTCTAAGGTTGATGTGTTTTTTTTTTAAATTCCAATGGAATCACCTGATGATCTGCAGGAGCTGAGCTTTCAGACCCTGTTTTCTGCTTTGTGACATGAGAATGACAGATTTTGGCAGCCATGTCCCTGCTGGGGACAGTGTCCCCTGCCCTGTGCTGCAGCTCAGGTGTTGGGCAGCCCAGGAGAAGGCTTGTGAGCTCTCCCTTAACCACACTTCTTTGTTTTGAGAAAAGCAGAAGCTTTGCAATGAATAAAAAAGCTTTAACAATTCAAATGGTTAAAAAGAGCAAAGAAATGAACAGCTCTCATGTTATTCTTGGTGATATCTGCAAAATTGTGAGTAATTGGAACTAATGCACAACAACTGACCTTGGCTTATTCCATGGATGTTTTCCTCAAGTTCTATCACAATATTCTTTTCCTATGTTCACATACAGGGTAAATCCCTCTGAGGCAGTTCCTCAGATTTTCTCAAAGTGGTTACTTTTTGCTCCTTGGAAGCAAGAAATGTGAGGGAAGACATGGTCTGGTACCATTTTGGTCATGTCTGCCCCTGTTTATGTCACATTTGCTTTATATTTTTTATATTCACAAATTCTTTTGTTTACAGTAGTACTTTTCTTTTGAAGAAATTCAGTGTTACAATAGGTATTTTCAGTGAAAGTCCCTATTACACACAGTGTGAAATGCTGTTACTCATTGACTTGACCAGGAACAGAACTAAATCCAAATCTCTAAGTTGTTTCATCTTGAAGAGAATTCCAAATTACATCCCAAAGACACAGAGAAGTGTGTATTAAACAGTTAACCGGGCTGTTTAAAATATAAAGACTTGTGTTAAATTAATAGGAAAGATTTTATTTTAATGATCCACCACAATCATTCTTGTATTTCTGTGGCCAACATTGATATTTCTCTGCTTAGCCTTGAATTCTGCAGGGTGGGTCTTACCAGCTCTCGGTACTCAGAAGGGCAAGGGCTTTGCCCAGAAGAGCATTTTAAGGTGGCAAAATCTTAATTTAAGGTGACAAAATCTTAAGATGTAACAGATTAACAGGAAATACCTTTTAAATTGGGAAGTGAGAAATCCTGCTGGTGCTTGAATTCTGCAACTTCATTCCTGACTCCAGCCACCGACTCATGTTGGTTTTACAGCTTAATGTTTTATTAGTTTGTGTTTTCCAGGTTGCATCTGGATGGGATTTTTTTTTTTTTCTTAAGGATTTGCTTTAAAGCATTCTCAGACCTGAGGGATGAAGAGAAATGCCTTTCTCTTGCCCGTTCTGTCAGCAGGGGGAATGTCAGAGTCCTCTCCACTCCATGGTTCCTTCTGGCTGAGAGTGCCAAGCCCTTGACCTGCACGGGGTGAAGCTCATTTCATGCACCTCGAAGCTCATTTCCTGCACCTCTAATTAGCACCAGGGGCTGTTTTCAGCCAGACCTGCAAGCTGGGTGTTTGCCACTGCTGCCATGGTGCCAGACTGATTTTGGCACCTCTCCCTCTTGCCAGAGTGGGTAAAGAGTTTGTGGGTGTGAGAGGAGGAAAGTTTAAGCGATGAAGGGTTTGTAATTTACTGGGTTTCGTGTCCTGTCGCCCTGGGGCCTCTCCTGCAGAAGTGCAGACAGCTGCTTGCCTCGGGCCTTCTTGCATAATGGTGAAATGTTAATTAATAGAAATGTTTCTGGAGGCCGATTGATCCCCAGGCGCTGCCGGGGCTCGGTGAATTCTCCTACTCGGAGGATGTCTGTGAACATTAATTACGGGTCATTACTCGCAGGACCAAACCGGATTCCTCTTGGTTGGAGAGCTGGAAGGAAGAGCTGCGGTAACTAACGAGGGGAGCGCTGCAGACACTAGGGGGAGGCAATGGCCCACGCTGCTGCCCTGACGGATCCTGTGCTGGGTGGCAGGGATGAAGTTCTGTCAAGGCGAAGAAAAAATCACCCTTGTACCTTTCTCTAAGGAGGCTGTGCCAAAAATATCGAAAGTTTGGTCAGATTGAACCTCATGCCCTCATTCTGTGCAAGGCTTTGTGGAGTGTTGCAAATGAGGAAAAAATAATAGCAGTGAAAATAAAAATAACTCTGTTGGGAGCAGGGACAGGGTGGTTGCTGAGCACAGAAGGTGCCGCTTCTGCAAGGGAAGCAAATTTCTAAAGCTGTATTTCTAAACTTCCAAACTTGAGTAGATCAACATTCCAAATAATAGTGAAAGGAATTGCTTGGTGGGGTTTTTTTGGAATCCCATTATCACCCAGCTCTGTGCTGGTGAAGAGGTAACAGCCCTAAAATGTAAAATGAGTGCTTTGAATATGTGTCCTTTTCTCTGTAACAACCAGAGTTTATGCACTTGTGGGGTTCTAATTTTCACATCTGTCATGGTCTTGTCACAGTGGTTTTATGAAGTGTGATATCTGTGAGTGATACAGAATCTAGTCACAGTGGACAAACTTCTGTGGCACTTTGGTTCTTCTCTCCTCTTTCATGCCCAGTGGAATGTCCTACATTTTGAACACCTTTAAAGAAGGCATTTCCAAAATCCTGATGTTACCTTTTCTTTATTCCAGTTGAATCTATTGCTACCAAACAATTTATTTTTATATAAATAGATCTATATTTATATTACTTTCTATCATGATATAAATCTTGGGAAAAACATAGATGTTTTATAACTGTTTTGAAAATAGACAATGGTCCTGTGGACAGGTTGTGGTGGAGGCCCCATCCCTGGAGACATTCAAGGCCAGGCTTGATGTGCCTCTGAACAACCTGATCTAGTGCAGGATGTCCCTGTCACTGCAGGGAGGGGGGTTGGACTAGATGGCCTTTGAAGGTCCCTTCCAACTCTGTGATTATATGAAAGAAAAAAAAAAAAAGTCAAACATTTGCTACTTATGTAAACATTTTAAAATAAAGAATTTAAACCCAGCAGGCTGAATCTTCTTCGTGGGCATTGGAGAAGAGATATTAGGCTTGAAGATGAGTTGATATGGGCTAAATCTTTTGGGTTGTCTTGTTTTGCCTGAATAGCTTCCTTGGAGGAGGCTTTTGGCTGTGCCTGGAAGAGGGAGAGATGGAGTAATGTTATGTCAGCAAGAAAATGATGAAGGAGTTGTGGTTTCTCTCCAGGTCTTGATTTTGGCTTTTCAGTCTGTGCCTTCCTGCAGTCCTGCTACCCTGCAGGAGTCCCACTGCCCATCTCCAGGGATGCTGCTCACTCCCACTCTGCATCCTTCCCAGAGGCCCCAGCAGGGGATGGATGGCAGGGCAAGGATCCAGAGGATTTTGCCAGCTTTATTTCCTTTGGCTCAGAGTCAATCCGAGGCAGGGATGTATAAGTTACAAACCCAGCAGCTGTTGGGCCAGGGCCCTGCCACAGGAAGAGAGGAAGGATCAGTGAATGGGGGAAGCATGGATGGAAGGAATTTCTGGAGGTCAAGGACGAGCTGCGCTTCGCAACAGGAGGGGCCCTACACTCAGCAGCATGATGTTCCCCATGAAGCAGATGAAGTAATGCCTTTGCTATGGCCACTATGAGTGAACATATGGCCAGTGATAAGGAAACCATCCCCAGTATGTTATTCTAGGTGGAAATGGCTGCAGAAGCAGGCTGCTGAGAGACGCCGGCTCCCAGGAGTGCTGGCATCCAGTGCCTTTGAGTGTGGCTTTGCATCACTCTCCTCCTTGGATGATTTTGAGTAGTTTAAGTCTGTATTTGGTCTGGCTGTGGTTGCTTTTTCTGCCAGTGACTTTGTTTTATACTTGTTTTATACCAGAAGAAATATTCCCAGTCCTCTCTTTCACATTGGACAGCATTTACCTAGTAAAGCTCAGTGACTGCTGCAGAGATGGAGAGTGAGAGATGAAGTGCTGACCCTTGACAGATAATATTCTGTTCTTCCTCATGCTGACATGGAAGGAGCTGGTTTATCACTACCACTTCATGCTCCAGAGGACAGGTTTAGTGGAAGAAAGTTAGCATAGGGAATAAAAAGGAATTATGCCTAAAAAATGGTTGGGAAAATGTTTGAGCATCCTGGAAATACATTTCTATCAGGCAACAGAAAGAAAAACTGCAAGGTTCACGTTACTAGAAAGCACATTAATAAAGTTTATTAAAAAAAGCATCTTTCTCAGAGATATTGAGGTTTCACCAGACATTTAGACATGTGCTGTGTCCACATGTTCCCCTAAAGGTTTATTTCTCAAGGTGCTCTAAGTATTTTTGGTTCAACCCAGCAGGATTTTGAGATGACTCATCTTCTCGACCCATCTTCTCCAGAAGCACTTTCAAGCCCCAAAAACTCACTCATTTTGTAGCCAGGTCTGCAGCGGGGAGAATCCATGGGGCCGTATCTGCTCCGGAGCTGTTTGTTAATGAATGGAAAGTGTATTTAGGTGCTAAGCTGTTCCAAAGCCTCATTTACAAACAATGTGTTTTCTGTTCAAGCAGAGCCAGGCTTAGCAGCATGCTTTCCCCTCTTCCCATCTTGCTGACAAAGCCAAAGGCTGATGTTCTCCATGCCCACAGGACAAGGCTTTATTCCATCTCAGCTGGGCAAGATGGTTTCCACCAGGCAGGAATGTGACTCCATGCTTTGATTTCAAGCCTTCCCTTCCCAGCAAAGCTTCCCCATGTGAGGATGGGGGGAGGCAGATGGCTGGAAGCAGAGAGGTGCTGGGAGGAACGTCCCAAGGTCTTCCCAATAGGCAATCAGCCAGATTCATAAAATCATAGAATAGTTTGGGTTGGAAGGGACCTTAAAGATCATCAAGTTCCAACCCCCCTGCCATAAGGCAGGGACACCTCCCACTACATCAGGCTGCTCAGTGCCTTGTCCAGCCTGGCCTTAAACACCTCCAGAGAGGGGGCATCCACAACCTCTCTGGGCAGCCTCTTCCAGTGTTTCACTACCCTCACCCTAAAGAATTTCTTATGTCAAGTCTAAATCTATCTCCTTCCAATTTACATCCATTGTTTCTGGTCCTCCCATCACAGATCCTATTAAGAAGTCCTTCCCCTGCCTTTCTGTAGCCCCCTTCAGGTATTGAGAAGCTCCTCTGAGGTCCCCAACTCCTTCAGCCTGTCTTCATAAGGCAGTTGCTCCAGCCTTTTGACCATCTTGGTGGCCTCCTCTGGACCTGCTCCAACAGCTCAATGTCCTTGTGTTGAGGGCTCCAGAACTTGACACCCTGGACAGGACACATTTCCTACAGCTCTTGGCCCTACCCTGCGTTCAGGTGGAGAAAGAGCATCCAGCAGTGGCAGGGTGGGTGCCAGCCTGAGTGGGTCCTGCTGGAATGTGAGGGCTCTTCAGCAGAGACAGTGCAGGACCAGGAGAAGAACCTTTGCTTCAAGCACAGTGAGAATGTGCAGGCCCAAAGCTACAAGTGTAGTAGTGTTTGTTAATGAGATCAAAGTCATGTGGCAATAAAATGGGTCTTTATCCACTGTTTAGGGGGCTGAAGTTAAGAAAAGGATGGACTTATGGCCAGCAGTGGTTACTCTGCTCCTCAACTCTGCTCTCATGACACCCCACCTGTGGTTACTGCATCCGTCTCTGGAGCCCTCAGCACAGGAAGGACATGGATTTGTCCTGTTGGGAGAGCCAAAAGGATGATGAAGGGGCTGAAGCACCTCTGCTACAAGGACAGGCTGAGAGAGCTGGGGTTGCTCAGTCTGGAGAAAGCTCCAGAGAGAACACACAGTGGCCTCCCAGTGCCTGAAGGGGCTACACAAAAGCTGTTTGCCAGGGCATGGAGTGATAAGACAAGGGGCAGTGGTTTCAAACTAGAGCAGGGCAGGTTTAGATCAGCCATTAGGAAATTCTTCCCCATGAGGGTGGTGAGACACTGAAACAGGTTGCCCAGAGAGGTGGTGGAGGCCCCATCCCTGGAGACATTGAAAGCCAGGTTCATTGACGCTCTGAGCAACCTGATCCAGTGCAGGTTGTCCCTGCTCTCTGCAGGGAAATTAGACTGGATGGGCTTTGAAGGTCCTCTCCAGCTCTGTGATTCTATGTGATACATTCAAGCACACACATGGGTTACGATGAAGGGAACCTTCAGAGAGTTTTTGCAGCATTTTTCTGACTCTAACCCCAGCCATGTTTGCCTTCTGCCTGTGTCAGCAGAAATGAGAAGAGCTGCAAATCCTGAGGTGCTTAACTGCTTGTGTGCGACTTCTTGATCTGTTGCCTCAGAAAGCAAGAATGCCACTCAGGAGGGGAAACTATGGGGAAGTGAATCCTAAGGTGCCATTCCCTGTCCTGGAGCCACGGTGGAACCTGCTCTACAGCAGCATTTTCAGCATTCAAAAATTTGGGTGACATCTGAAATGACTGAATCATGAAAGACTGAGTGTTAGATTTTTTGTCAGTGCTTGGCAGACACTCCCAGCTGAAATATACATGGAAATGAGATTTAAAGTGCTGTGAGCTGAGGACTAAAATGGACACTGGCCTTAAAATGTCAGTGTCACAGCATCACTGAAACCTCAAAGAACATAAGTTTTCAATACAAGTCCATGGTTTTTGCGATCTTTAGGAGGAAAGGCAAAGAAGAGAAATATCACACTTGTTTTCCTGTAAAGTTTAAAAATGAATATCCCCTGTTTTTTTCCTCACAGCTACTCTTCAGCCTCCTTGGTGAGTTAACCTCTCCTGGCACCGGCTCTGGCATCTGCTCAGCCCCCTTGTTTTATGGAGCATCGGGGATGGAAGCTTTTAAGATGTTTCTCTCTGAGCTCTCAGGAATCCAGCCTCATCAGCATGCTGCTCTGGCAGCCAGGCTTTTTCTTGGGCTCCAACCCATGCATATTGATCAGTCATTTTCTTTTGTTACCGAGCATCCTCTCATCGATTTTAATTGTTGGGTATTGAAGAGGAAGCATTCAGCACACGCACAATTCCCCACCAGGAAATTTGTGCTCTCCACACTTCTCACCAGACGGTGCCCTCGGCAAAGCCCTCAGGAGCTGGGAATCTCTGTCTCTAACCTCTCAATCTGCACAAATGAAGCAGCAGTCAATTTTTTTTTCTATTACATCAATTTCTGATTCCCCTGCTGCATGATTTCATATTTCAGTGGTTTGTCTCTGAAGTGCCATGTGGGGTTTTTTTGTGGGAGTCTATTTAACTCATAGATCCCTTTTGCTCGAGTCTTACCAGCTCCCCTGCCCCACTTCTGTCCCTGGGAGTTCTTGCAGTTTTTCACCCTGAAGGTGCTGAGGCACTGGAAGAAGCTACCCAGAGAGGTGGTGGAGGCTCCATCCCTGGAGACCTTCAAGGCCAGGCTGGATGAGGCTCTGAGCAACCTGATCTAGCATAGGATGTCCCTGTTCACTGTGAAGGGGGTTGGATTAGATGACCATAGAAGATCACTTCCAACTATATGGATCTTTGATTCAGGTGACCTACAGTGCTCTGATGGCTCTCTCTCCACTCCTCATAAACCCACAAGACTGTTCCCTGAAGCTTCCTGCCCCTGCTGCTAGAGTGGGACAGCTTCTCCAAGATGAAACTAGCTTGGTCCTGTCTCTGATGGAGAGATGAACCTTCCCATCCCCCTGCTGCTGGGAGCTACTCTAATTCATTAACTCTTCTTCTTCCTGCAAAATAGGTTTGGACTTCAATTGTTTCCATCTATTGAAAACATCCCTGCACTCTCAGAAGGATTTCATGACAAGTATTTCCTGAAGGCTCAGTATGTAAGGACTTTGGTCACCTCCTGCTGTCTCTGTGATTCTAGTTTTTCCTTTCCTTCAGATACACAAAAAGGATCCTATTTTTAGCCACCAGCAGTCAATGGCACAGGAATTCATGAGTAGGGAGGAAAGGATGCGAACTATCCAAATAGATTTTATTTTTTCAGATGAGATCTCTTTACATTCCTGTCACCACGGGAATAAGCCATGAGTCACTGTTACACTCAACTATTAGACTATTATTGTAAACTTGTGTCATTAGAACCCACTAATGTGAACCACAAACCTTTTCTGGCCTCAGCTTATCTGGGTTTTTGAGAAGATATCGGCTATTTATGATGATAAGAACAATATTCCCTCACAAATCTTAATCCCAGATGAAATGAAAGCTCACTCAACCCCATCTTTCTGTTCCTAGAGTTTCTCTACTCATTGCCTTTTAGGAGAACTGGTCTTGCTTCGCTGCAATGTCACAAAAGATGTTTTATTCTATTTCTTCAAAGCTTGCCAGCTGTAAGTGGGGTCCCAGCACTCCCAGCTGACAGAGTATCCATCCTGCATCCCCTGAGAGCAGTGATGTCTCCTCTTAAAGCTGCTCTCTGTGTTCAGTCCTGCCACAGCTGGCTCTCAGAAGGAGATTCAAGTACCCAGGGACCCTTGTGATGCCTCCTTCTGTTCTTCTAGAAGAGTTTTGGTGAATAGTAAAATCTCCAAAGTGGCCTTAAACACACACACACATAAAGCCTTGCATAATAGAACCAACAGCCCTTGGCCACCCTTTATCTACTGAAAAAGGAAGAGGCAAGCCAAGAGCACCCACTTCTCTGCAGGGTCTAGGTGCTTTACATCAGCCTTATTTTGCATTTTCAACAATGAGAAGAAAAGCTTTGAAACAACATTCCCCCCCTCCCCCATCCTCCTCAACTGCTGAGAAAACATTTTATACTGGAGATTTACTCTCCCTCTAAGAGGCCACTGGGAAAACCTTCCTGTCCTTAGAAGCTGTGACATTCCCAGGGCAAGAATAGAGGTGTGGGAATGTGAAGTGTCTTTCATTAGACAAAGTAGTATGAAGAAAGCACTGTTGTAAACCAGAGTGCAGCAAAAGCTGATTATTAAGTTGTGGTTCAGGTATGTGGCAATCAAGATCTTCTTGTAATTATGTCTTAAACCAAGCATCAATTTCATATTAGCTTTAAAGGAGGTAGCCAACTTATGATTTGTAACAGAGAGGGATAACTGGCTTTCAGTTTGCAAATCATAAACTTAGAACAAAAGAATGAGAAGAAAGAACTAGTCTGGGTCATGAGCTCTCTCTTTGTTTCCCGAGGCTAAAAACCCAGGGAGTATTTTCAGCGGAAGAAATGAGAGAAGAGTGCAGTGTTTCGGCAGGTGGGGATAGGACAAAAAGTGTGCTTGCAGAGCAAAAGCTGTTTTCAGCAAACACACTGTGACAACCAGAAATCACCTGCTAAAACCGGGCCTACAGCTACTTGACTTCAAAGTGACCTCAAAGGTGATTTTAAAATGACTTAGTGCACCAGCTCTCAATGACAGGGCGGAGACATGTGGTGGTACACTCAGTAAAACCTGCCGGTGTGGTGTAGACTGGCAGTTAGCTGTGTTTAGAAAACAAACCATTATTAAACCCTTGCTCCACTTGTAGGGTTTTAAAACACTGCTCTCTCCTTGCTTTGTTTCTCAAAAGCCAAAGCCAGGCTGAGAGGGGAAATCCCTGGACACAAAGTGCAGCCCCTGCCTTTGTTGGCTGGAGAGGAAACCACTCTGTACTTGGTTAAATTATCAGCTTCTGTTTGATAGTGTAAGGTCCTTTCAATAATTAGATTAGACATCAGAAAGAAGTTCTTCACCATGAGACACTGTCTCAGGTTGCCCAGAGAAGTGGCAGAGGCCATATCCCTGGAGACATTCAAGGCCAGGCTTGATGATGCTCTGACAAACCTGATCTAGTGCAGGATGTCAGGTGCAATGTCCTGCACCTAGGCTGGGGCAATCCAAGCACAGACACAGGCTGGGTGGAGAGTGGCTTGAGTGCAGCTCTGAAGAGAAAGATTTGGGGGTGTCATTCAATGAAAAACTTAACATGAGCTGCCAGTGTGTGCTTCCATCAAGAGGAGTGTGACCAGAAGGTTAAGAGAGGAGATTTTGCCCCTCTACTGGGCTCTGGTGAGGCCCCACCTGAAGTTACTGTGTCCAGTTCTGGAGCCCTCAATGTAAAAAGGACATTGAGCTGTTGGAGCAAGTCCAGAGGAGGTCACCAAGATGATCAAAGGGCTGGAGCAACTGCCTTATGAATACAGGTTGAAGGAGTTGGGGTTGTTCAGCTTGGTGAATGGAAGGTTCATGGGGGACCTCAGAGTAGCTTCTCAATCCCTGAAGGGGGCTACAGAAAGGCAGGGGTAGGACTTTTTAATAAGATATGTGATGGGAGGACTAGGACTAATGGATGTAAAATGGAAGAGGGGAGATTCAGGCTTGATATAAGAAAGAAATTCTTTATGGTGAGGGTGCTGAGACCCTGGAAGAGGTTGCCCAGAGAGGTTGTGGGTGCTCCCTCAATCCCTGGAGGTGTTTAAGGCCAGGCTGGATGAGGCAACAGAGCAACCTCATCTAGTGGGAGGTGTCCCTGACAATGGCAGGGGGTTGGAGATGATCTTTGAGGTACCTTCAAACCCAAATGATTCCATGATTCTATGATTCTATGTCCCTGCTCACTGCAGGGGGATTGGACTAGACGGCCTTTGAAGGTCCATTCCAACTCTATGATGACATGATTCTATAAACCTGGAAATGTTTCCATGAAGAAAGAGCAGTGTACTGGGAAACAAGGTCAGGCATTATGCTTGAGGACATGCAATCACCCTGTTCTGGATGCAGTAAGATGGGCATTGTGGGGCTCCAACTCACTTCAGCAAATCCTGCCCGTACCAAGCAGTTCAATAAGCACAGTAACTGCTATTGTTTGCAAGAATCTAATACACAGTCACTTACAAACAGGGGTTTATAATGCCTTAAAAAGCCTTTAACTAGAAATGGTGACAACAAATGCCATGGCCCCAAACACTACTCAACTCACAGTTCAGCAAAGAGCCCTCTTTCTGAAGAAGCAACTTCAACAGTAAGAAGAAGAAAATTATGTATCTGAGAGTGTACATGAATTTTAGTTCAGTTTTCTACAGCCCAAGTATAACTGCAGTTAGTTTATATTCATGCTGGTGATGATGATTGCCATCAGCCATCAAGGAACCTTTACAGGCACTGAAATTGCTAACACTGAATCACAGAATCATAGAATAGTTTGGGCTGGAAGGGACCTGAAAGATCATCGAGTTCCAACCCTCCTGCCATAGGCAGGCACACCTCCCATTAGATGAAGTTGCTCAGTACACCAAGTTTTATGTATTAAACATAATTTTCACAGCAGCCAGTATTACGAGTGGAAAAAAAAAAGAGGCAAAGAGCTGGATAATGCCAGAAATTTTCACTAAAATAGTAATAAAATGGCCCACAAAGGCAGGAAATCATGTGCCTTAGGAGAATGTGTGTTCTGTGTGAGTGCCTGCATGGTGTGCTGGTTATGCAAAAGGGTCCCAGCCCTTTTGAATGGGGAAAATGAGCCTCAGGGATATTAGTGAAATGCAGGTGTCAGAAGAAAGCCTTTATCCACAGCACAATCAGTGGGAGGAGGGCACTGCCTGCTCTAATTGCTGTGATGTTTTCCTGAAATTCTGAAGAACTCTAGCCCCTGAAACTTTTTCCTACCTGAAAGATAGAACCATAGAATGGTTTGGGTTCAAAGGGACCTTAATAGACACTGAGTTCCAACCCCCCTACTATGGACAGGGACAACTCCCACTAGACCAGGTTGCTCAATGCTTCATCCAGCCTGCCCTTAAACACCTCCAGAGAGGGGGCATCCACAGCCTCTCTGGGCAACCTGTTCCAGAGTCTCACCACCCTCACACTCCTTTCTTATATCCAGCCTGAATCTCGCCTCTTCCAATTTGCATCCATTACTCCTAGTCCTGCCATCCTGTACCCTATTAAAAGTCCTACCCATGTCTTTCTGTAGACCCTCTTTAGGTATTGATAAGCTACTATGAGGTCCTCCCTGAGCCCCACTTCTCAATCTCCTCTAAAGGCCAGTCCAGAGTGGAATTGGACACACCAGGAAAAGGCTTTTCCACTTTTCCACTTCAAATTTCTAGTAAAATATCTTGATGCTACAACAAACCACTTGATTCAGCAGCACTACTTCATACTCTTTTAGAAAGAGCAACTTTGCCTCTGCCCTGAAGAGATTACAGCATACAGGAGGCAGAAGAAATAAAGCAAATCAAGAAATGTAGAATGAGCAGAATATTAATGATGAAGCAGGAGAAGTGCTGCCGGGAGACGTGAAGTGGGCTAAGGATTAAGATCTCTGTGGAAGCCAGCACGGTTTTTTCATCCCTCAACAGACTCAGGCTGAAATAACCTGCTGAGTGAATGAATACAAGAACCATGTCTGACTTTTGAGGGACCCAACAAGATGAGTTAGTTTAAGAAAACAAAATATAAAATTTGTGAGGATATGGATACTATGTGAGTGAGACATTTTTCATTTAAAAACATAGAAATGCATTTTTCACTGCAGAGCTGGAAAACTAAAGCATAGTGTTCTTCCTTGTGTGCTCACATGGCCACTTGTGGTCTCATCAGTGCACATTTTAAATTGTAATTTCTCTCAAAGTCTGTGGTAACTCTTAAAGAACAAGGCTCAGTGTGGGCCTAAGCCTGCTTTGGTGATCTAAATCAATGGGAGCTTAAGAATTGCCTTTGGGGGGAAGTTTTCAGCCTAAAGTAAAGGAATTCAAAAATATGGTTCTGATTTTAAAAATACTGTGGTGAAAATTAAGTATATATAAGTGCCCTTTTTGTTGCTGGTCCTTGGCTCAGATCCATTTTTAACATGCTGCTTTCTATCAGAAATATGATACTCTGGGGTAAAACCTGTTCTTAGCTGCTATATAATCTCCTTTTATAACATGGTTAAAAGATCACAAAGGCAGTGCTGGGAAGTAATTAAAGCATGTTTAGCAAATACTGAAAACTAAACAGCTTTTCAGCTGGAAGCAGCGTGCTGAGGAAAGACACTATTGCTGTCGAGTGCCTGCACAGCAGCAAACTAGCCAGAAGCAGTGGCTTCTTGCTTCTGTAGGTCAAAGAAGGTACAAAAGGAAGGAGTTGGTATCCTGTGTTAAGTACAGGAGTCAGACCAGGCTTTTGGCCCTCTACAAAGCTCAGTTCATCAGAGGCATCTCAGGAATTTGTCCTAATAAGCTAAAAATATGTATAACTGCTGCAGGGACAGGACAAGGGGCAATGGCTTTAAGCTAGAGCAGAGCAGGTTTAGAGTAGACATTAGGAAGAAATTCTTCACCATGAAGGTGGTGAGATGCTGGAACAGGTTGCCCAGAGAGGTGGTGGAGGCCCCATCCCTGGAGACATTCAAGGCTCTGAGCAACCTCACCTGGTGCAGGATGTTCCTGCTCACTGCAGGGATATGGAATAGATGGCCTTTGAATGTCCTTTCCAACTCAACACATTCTCTGCCTCACAGTGGTATCTGACATTAAGCTACAAGAACAGTGACCAGCAAAGAAGAATGAAACCTGACAGAGAAATTCCCAAGGATGGTTACTGTTGCACCTGGTGTTTAGCCAGAGATGCACCATTTAATATATTTTTTATTGTGAAAAAAAAAAAAGTATATCCCCAAACTGCAAACATTTAAAGTTTAAAAATATAGACAGCACCCTTTGTGAGTTCATGGTACCAGTTAGCCTCATATTCCTCATGTTTATACACTAATTTTTTTTTTTGTCCACTGACCACCAGACATAATTCTGAATGTATCCAGACCAACAAAGTTCCAGCTATGGGCTTGAAGGCTATTAATTTTAAGATAAAGGTGTTGGAGTAATTCGTGAATGCTGAAAATGCAGTACTGAGAGAGCAGAAGCATCCGGCAGCTGGGGAAACCAGAGAATTTCTCATTCTCTGGCAGTGAGAAGAAAACCAGACCTTTTGATCCCTCCATACCCATCGTAACCCCAAGGACTTATTTTTAAATGTGGAACGTGGATCCCTGAAGTGCCTGGGCCAGGCTCCACACCTGCTCACTGCAGGGCTATGGCCAGCAGGGGAAGGTTGCCCAGAGAGGTTGTGGATGTCCCCTCAATCCCTGGAGGTGTTAAAGGTCAGGCTGGATGAGGCACTGAGCAACCTGGTGTGGTGTGAGGTGTCCCTGCCCATGGCAGGGGGGCTGGAACTAGATGATCTAGATGATGTCCCTTCCAACCCAAACTATTCTGTGATTCAATGACTTGGTCCTCTTTGCCTCAGGATTAAAACCTCTCTCCTGGCCTAAATCTGGGCAAGGCCACACCATCGCTTTCCATCTCTCCATGTGGTAGGTTCCAAAATGTCTGTCACACCTCAACATAAGGACATTGATCTGTTGGAGAGGGGCCAGAGGAGGCCACAGAAATGATGAGAAGGCTGGAGTACCTCCCTTCTGAGGACAGGCTGAAGGAGTTGGGGCTGTTCAGACTGGAGAAGGCTCAGGGGTACCTCACAGTGGCTTCTCAATACCTGAAGGGGGCTACAGAAAGGCTGGGGTAGGATTTTTGAATAGAGTCCAGGATGTCAGGACTAAGAGTAATGGATGCAAATGGGAAGAGGGGAGATTCAGGCTGGAGAGAAGAAAAAAAATCCTTACTGTGAGGGTAGTGAAACACTGGAAGAGGCTGCCCAGAGAGGCTGTGGATGCCCCCTCAGTCCCTGGAGGTGTTTAAGGCCAGGCTGGACAAGGCATTGAGCAGCTTGATGTAGTGGGAGGTGTCCCTGCCCATGGCAGGGGGGATGGAACTCGATGATCTTTAGGGTCCCTTCTAACCCAAGCCATCCTCTGCTGCCTCAGGGCTGCAGCTCCGGTCCTCTGACACCCGCCTGGCAGCAGGGCTGCTCACAGGGCCTGCTCTCCCCCGTCAGGCTTTGAATCCTTGCCTTGGAGCCCGCGGCCCCTGTCCGCCGCTCCCCGGCCAAGGGACCCAGGAGTCAGACAGCACTTGATTGACAGCGTCTCAGCCAACAGCAATGGCGGTTTGGGCAGGACACAGCCAACCGCAGCCCAGAGCGGCTCTTGAACCGGCAGTTCCTCCCGCCCCTCGCCCGCGCGTGGGGAGGATGCGGGTGCCTGCCATCTTGATTGTGGCTCACCCGCCGCCCGTGCTTCCCTTTCTCCCCCCGGACTCCCTCCGTCGCCCGCTTTCGCCACCCCTCCGCGCTCCTCCGTCACCTGAGATGGGCTGTGTCGGTGCAGCCGAGTGGAAGCGGTGTGGCGGTGAGGTGCCACACTCAAGATGGCGGCGGGAGGCGCTTCCCCCTCCCCTCCGCCGGCCAGCGGGTGTGGCGTGCGCTCGCGGCGTGCACGGGTGACGTCAGCGCGCTCTGGGCATGGGCAGGTGGAGGGAGCAGGCAAAGTTTGGCCGGCGCTAGCGGCGGAGACGGCGGCTGGTCGCGGGTGCCGCTGCCCGGCTGAGGGGCTCGGCGGGGGAGTCGGGGCAGCCGGGCCGTAAGGAACAGCAGCAGCAGCTCCTCGACTCGCCTCTGGGCTCTGTCGCTTCTGCGTGGCGCTCCCCCTCGCGGCGCGGAGGGCAGGGGAGAGGGAGGGCGGCGGGCGCGGCGCGGCCATGGCCGAGGACCCCAGCGCGCTGCCCTGGTCCATCAACAAGGATGACTACGAGCTTCAGGAGGTCATCGGTGAGTGGGGGCGGAGGGAGGGCTGGGGACGGGGCGGCCTGGGCTCTGTGGGTGCTGTCGTCGTGGGGGTAGCGGTGGTGTGTGCGGGGCACCCCTTCGCTGAAGGGGCGTGTGTGTCTTCCTTGAGACAAGCATGGAGGTCTGTGTCGTCCTCTTAGCTGAGGAGACTCCTGCCACACGCAAGGAGTGCGTGACACACCGCTGGGGTGTGTGTGTGAGAAGTGTGTGAGGTGTTTCTTCCCACCTTTCTCCCCCTCCCCACTTCCCCTAGCCCCGAGGGTGTGTGTGTGTGTCTGTGTGTGTCCGCTGAGGGGAGCGGAGATGTGTGTCTGTCCCTCCGTCCCCTCTCAGCTGAGGGGGGTGTTGTCACACACAAGGAGCGTGTGACACACCAGTGATGAGGGTGTAAGGGGAGGTTTGACACCCTCAACACTCTCCTCCCAGCCCTGAGGGATGTGGGAGCTTGAGAGACCCCTTTACTGAGGGAGATGTGTCCCAGGGGACTGCTCCCCCTTCCGCGGCGGGTGTGTGTGTGCACACTCCCCCAGTGCGGGGACTGTGGGCTCAGGCAGGGCTTGGGTAGATGCAGGGGGGCTGCTTCACCTCTTCATGCATGTGTAGAATCTGTGAGAGGGGCTGTGGATTTACTTCTTCCCTCCTTTTCCCTCCCCAGCATAAGGCTGAGAGCATCGATGAGGGACATCCCCATGTCACAGGGTTCACTTCCAGCCCTTTCCTTGCTCTTACCGTCGTGCCTGGCTTAAGGGACAGAGCGGGATGTGTGTCGAGTTTTGAGGGCTCTTCTGTCTGCCCATCAGTCCCCAAAGTGGGACATACTGGGGGTGTGGGAGCAAACTCCACAGCTTTGCATGAGCTTTCTCCTTCTAGGGAACCCCTTTTCATTTTCGGGGGGCATTTTCGGGTGGTTGCTTTGGCCCATGTAGGGAACTGGAGTATTTTATAGTACTGTCCAACAAGCCATTTATCCTGGATCTTTGCTGCTGCTGTGAGTTTTCATTCATTGTCCTCCCAGCTCGAGGCCCCAGCCCTTCTCTCCATTAAATGATTTTTTTTTTTTTCTTCACCCACTCAGTGTCTCTTGTCTTAAAACTCCACATATACTGAAGGCCTCCTGCTGGACTGATTTATTTGCTGTCTCAACCATTTTGTTGGGGTGTGTGTTTGAGGGATATACTGCTCTTGGGCAAGTATGTGACACATCTGAGGTAGTGCCACAGGTGACTCTAAGGTCAGTGCCTCCCGTCTCGATCTCTGGAGGCATGGAATAAAGCAGGAGGTGGCAGGGCAGGCTCCTGGCCAAAGGCTTTTAGGAAGGAGGTTAATTTTTGGAATAATCTTTGTGAAGGGAGTTTATTTAAAATATCTATAAATAATGTAGCACTGTTGTACTCGGGCCTCCCATCTCATTCTGTTAAGGAAAGTGGGAGAGTTTGCGAAAATGCTCTTTTAAGAGATTAAATTCTTGGCATTGTTTAAAAGTAGGAAGGAACTAAAGCTGTGGAAGGGAGGGCGGGGGAAATCCTTCTAGAAATCCCTTGTTGCTCCATGGGATCAGGCTTTGTCCTTTCCCTTTGCTAGCTGGGAGCAGCAGCTCCTTGTAAAGACCAGGTGTAATCTTACAGATCAATCCTTTAAACCTCCTTTGGAAAATGCGCCCTGGGGAGGATGATGTTCAGCTTCTTTGAGGAGCAGGAGGTAAAGATGTGGGGAGGAAGGGAGAGAACATGCCACCCCTTTTCCCAAGGAAAGGGATTTGTGTGTGTAGGAAATGCTTTTTTTCCTTTGGGAGCCTGCAAAGGAGTACTCTGTTAGCTGTTAGCAAGGATTTGAGCTTTTAATATCCAAGGATAGGAGCAAATGGACAATCTGCCTCTTTGTAGCTGAAGAACAGGGTGGGATGGGAACAAAAGAGTGTAAAAGAGAACTTGCTGCTGGAGACGCAAATCCTACAGCCTCAAAGCATTCAGAAGAGTGCAGAGATGTGTCCTCTGATGTTAACTGTTAGAACCTTGGGAAGAAAATTGTGGAAGAAGTATTTAATTTCTTCCCTGTCTTCCCCCAGTCCTGTAAACCGGGTTTCTGGATGTTGCCTGCTCTCTGAATGATTGTGTTGGCATTCTGCTGCATGATGGAGTGTATGCTGAAATGTGTATGTTACAAACATATGGTTTCTCTTTTTAACTTTCCCATCCCCCTCCTTTACTCTTTTCAAACACTGGTGTGTCTGCCAGCATCCTGGATGGAGATGTGATGCAAGGTTCCTAGCATGTATTTATGATTTGTGGGACAAAATGTCACTGTGTTAACTGAGCTGCACTGCCTTGAGTCTTGCTTCATGTCTCCTGTAAACCTCAAGGTTGGGTTTTGTTTTTGGGTTTTTTTTGAGCTCTCCTTACTTCTCTAGAGCTGTACAAGTTTTTTTCATCAGGAAACAAAGAAGGCATCCTGGTGTGGAAAGAGATGAACCTTGTACCGGTGGTTTTTAAAGGATTTAACTTGTTTCCTGTTGAGAGGAAAAAAAAAAAAAAGGCTCTTTACACTTAGAGTCGACTTTTCAGTAGATTACCAGCTCAGCTCTTTTTCTACCTCAGAATAAAGGAAATCAATGTGTCAGTCCTTAGTCCAGCTCCTTAATTTTTGTTGGTTTGATCTGAAAACAGCCATACATGGCTTTCCTTTGGTACAGTTGGCTCCACACACTTTAGGGCAGGAACTGAAAGAGCAAATTTCTTACCTGTAAGGAGAACTTCTCTGAAACTGCCCTCCTGATTCTGGCTAATGCTAAAAAGGATTGCTTAGCACTGGGGATGACTCATGCTGCTGTGAAGGTCTGGGTTGATGTCTGTCTGGTGTTCCTGGTTAGTGTTAGTAACTGCTGAGTAGTCTCCTTAGGTTAAATAACCTCTCTTCCACTGAATTGAGGAACCTGGTTCAGGATCAGAACCCGAGCTTGATAAAATGAAGGTGGGGGAGGAGCATTTATATAAAATTTATATAAAATGTACACCCAGAACAGTCTTTACAGGTGCTTACTGCCTCTGGAGGCATCTAAATTTTCATCTAAAAAGAAAAATGTAGTCTGAGGAGGTGATATTCTGAGCATGGATGGCACATAAATCACAGCAGTTGTCTTTTTGAAGCCTGAAATAAAAAAAACCTCGAGTTCATGCTGCTTGTGCTGATCAGTCACCTGCAGCAGATGGGTTCCCTAGGATCTCACAATGCCTGTTGGAAGCTCTGCTAGCAGCAGTGAAGTTGGTTGGAACTGGGTCATTCCCATTTTGCTACTTTTTTGGAGAGATAAGAGCCGTGCTGGCTGTGGCTGTTTGATTTAGGAGCATCCTCTTGCCGTGAACAGCCTGTGCCAGAAAGGGAAGATAAATTAGCAGTGGGAGTGCTCCCTTGCTGAGTTCCTCTGCCCTGGCTCCCCTGACAGATTCCTTCATAGCCACGAGGACAATGCAGGCTGCATGAACAGATGTGGTGGGAGTTCCTTTTCCCCTCAGAAATCAAGCTTAAATTGGAAATTGGAGTCGCCATTTACTGAATGATTAGGGTTTTTAAAGGACTGTGGTTTGTGTGTGTAGCTTTTTGAGCTTTGCCTGTCAATGTGTAGGTCTTGTGTATTTCTAGCCATGTTCTTCCCGACCTATGGATGTGAGTGCACGAGTGGGAGAGATTCTCTTTTGCAGGTACAAAGTCTTAGAATTATGATTTCCTCCTCACCAGATATTATCCAAAGGTCTGTGTTCACTCATTTTTGTGCTAATACCTGATGTGTTGAAAAAGGACAGAAACTAATCACAGAATTGCCTTGGTTGGAAGGGACTTTTCAGATTGAGTCCAACCATCAACCAAGAGCCATCCCTAAATCAGATCTCTAAGCCCTATGTCTGCCCATCTCTTAAATATCTCCAGGGATGGTACCTCAACCCCTCCTCTGGACACCCCATTCCAATGCTTGGTAACCCTTTAAGTGTAAAAACTTCTAATATCTATTCTATCCCTCCCCTGGCATGCTTTGACACTCTTAAATCACAGAATGGCCTAGGCTGGAAGGGACCTTTCAGCTCATGGCAAGCAGTTATCAAAGTCTCTGGATGTAAAATCAACTGAAATAGGATATATAAGATATAACTGGCTGGAATGGGAAGATCATGTTCAGTGACAACTTTTTAGTTTGCTTTTATTTTTCATGCTTGGTGTTTATTGGCCTAGGCTAGTCAATGCTGCAGCCAGTTCCATACACCTAACTACTTAAAACCCATTCAAGAAAAATAAGACACTATAAAAATGTAGCCACTGAAGAGCTAAATTGAGTGTTTGGATTTGAGTCTTCATGCCATATGTTTTGTTTTAGTGTTTCCTTGTGGGTTCCCACTCCTCACCACCCTCAGCCTAGCTAAACAGAATTGATTCCTGCAGTGCATTCCCAGTATTTGGGCTGGTTAATTCATTTGGAGGATGGCTTAGTGTGCTCATGTGTGAACTTGTTTTACTGAAAGCTGGTAGAAAAGCCTTTTTGTTGTTCTGTACTGTGTTAAAGCATGTATAAAATTAACTTTGGGCACATGTAATATGTTTAAACTTAATCTGTAGTGGTCATTCATAGTCTTTGGGCACTGAAGCTGAGTACTATGTTTTTTTGAGTTCTTGGACTTAGATAAATGTCTCCTTGTGTATTCCTGTGTGAGGGAAAAGTAGCCAGGTTACTCCTACATCTGGGTTACCTTTCCTTTGACTACTTGAACACATCTAATTTCTTTAAGACTTTTGATACTCTACTAGAATAGGGCTAACTGAGTTGATTTTAACCTCTTGGGAAGTGAAAGCAAAAGGTGGTTGGCGGTGGTGTGTTTTTGTTTACTCTCAGATAGGAAGGAGGATAAAATGCACAAGGAAGCAGACTGAGAATGTACAAAGCCAGGAGGTGGTGAAAGATGCTGTTTGGGAAGGAGACATCCTTGTTATGGAAGCTTTTCTGATTTGAGGTGAGAGCAGAGATACTTTCTGCTGCTTTCATCTCTTCTGGGGATCAAGAAAGCAACATATGGGATGTTTCACATGGAAATAGTTCATGCTGTCCCATGGTTGATTTCTAGGTAGTAGGTTTCTGGACTGATTAATGTTTTAACACTTTGCATTTCTCAAGAATCCCATTTAAATAGTGCAAGTATCTTGGCTAGAACTGTGAAATTGGGCTTTGTTGTGCATCCTGAGCACACCTGAGGGCTGTATGTGCTGACAGACACATGCCTGGGAGCCTTCTGCAACTGATAAAATCTTGTAGAGGATCAACTCTTCCCCAGAATGTTCATCTATTTAAACTTGGCAGCATGTGTTTGATTTCTGAGTGTTAGCAGCTTGCCCACCCAGTCAATGTCTGGAGATGTAATCTTTTATTAAAAATTGGAGCTGTTTAAACTCATAGGCAGTAACATTGCAAATTATTGCAGATTGTGTTAGTGAATTGTGAAGAACTGCCTTTTGGTCAAATTTTCTTGGGAGATTGCTCCTGAAATTCATGATACCCATCGTAAATCTTTGTAGCAGTAAATTTAGCTAATGGAGTGCTTGTAAACTTAGTGTTATTAAACTTTCTTAATGGGGAGATTCATACTTGAGAGCTTTGTGGGCGTAGAAGAATAGCTGTTGGAGCAGTGGAATTTGACATTGCAAAATGTTTAAAACATCAAGATCCTGGGGCTTTCCAGATGATTTTAGCCTTAAAAATCAAACAAAGGAGATGCAGATATGAAGAGCTTGGCTCTCAAAAGATGCTGCAGTTTCCTGTGACTTCAGCTATGGGAGTTCAGCCTTGACATTTCTAAAAAAACCATTAAACTCTGTCTTTCCAGCAGTTCTGTGGGAGGGTCTTGGAGACAGGGTTAGGTCCCTGGTTGATGCTCAGTTCAGGCTCTCTACCAGGTCATTGCTCTTGATGTATGAGAGGAAATGTGGTACCTCTGATGTGCAAAATAATGCATGTGCTGATGAAGGGAGCCATGCCAGGAATAAAATCAAAGTGCCCTGAATAAAACAAGATCACTGTAGCAAATAGTGTTTATACAGCTAAGTGACAACAGGGTTTACAGGTACCTGAACTAGTGTGGTGTGACCACTTTGGTGTTTCTCATGTTCCTCTTGTGCCTGGATTTTGGCAGAGCATGGACCAAAAGGACTGAGGGGCAGTGGTTTGAAACTAGAGCAGGGCAAGTTTAGATGGGACATTCAGAAGAGTGGTGAGACACTCAACAAGTTGCCCAGAGAGATAATGGAAAATCCAGCCCTGGAGATGTTCAAGGCCAGGCTTGATGAGGTTCTGAGCTACCTGATTTAGTGCAGGATGTCTCTGCTCACTGCAGGGGGATTGGACTAGATGGTTTTGGAAGGCCATTACAATTCTGATTCTGTGAATATGAAGAAAGAGATTTACCTTAGAGTAGGATTCTGTCAACTCTAAATTTCTTGAAGATAATTGTTTCCTGATGTGTGCCACTACATGCAGAATTTCTGCTTAACACAGGTTTTCTTGCACCTGAAGAGTTTTCAGCTCAGGCTAAAAATAAATTATGCTTTTATCTATCTCCATCAAACCAGAGTCTTAACACTCCTTGCAAGGATTTCTTAGACCTCTTTATTTCTGCACACTGCCAAGTCCAGGAGGGACAGCTGTCTTCAAGCCTTAAAGGCTTCACAAATCCTGCCCGTAAATGAAATGCAGAGTAAATCCACAACACTTATTCACTTTCTCACTGAATCATCAAATTAGCCCAATCTTCCCTCCATGCATCCATTAAAGTTTTATACAAGCTTGTACTGAATGCTTGTGGAACAACTCTCAAACTCTTGCAACTCAGTCAAATTGAAGTGCACTCTTTTTATTTTTTTTTTATTTTTTAATTTTTTTTAAATAACACAGTGAAGTCCCTCTAAGTAAAGCTTTAGTTTCTGGACAAAAATCAACTTCAAGGAGAGAAATATTACTTGTTCAGTTTCATTTCAGTGTTTTGTGCTAAACTGGCTTTATACCATTCTCCCCAATGGGAATTTGCTTTGGGCAGGAAATGAGCCTCTTATCCTGTAGTGGTAAGGTATGAGCAGCTGCTAAAAGAGAACAGTGAGAGCTGAAATTAGTTCAGTGATTATCTCTTACTGTGGTAAATTCTTGGGTTTTGCCAAAATTTTACTGTTTCATAGTTGTGAATGGTAATCCAAGCACAAGTTTTGCTCTATTTACTGCTAGCACTTTGCTGTTAATAAGGCTTTGTGGGAGGATGCTCTGTGTCCTTTTCATCCCTCTACAAAACTGTTAATTAAGTTAAAATTGCAGTATGAAATTTTGACCTTGAGTACCTCACTGAGTCTTGTGAGCATGTATCCTGTGGTATCCTCTGCTAGCTTAGCGTGTCAGAAATTGCTGTTTGTCTTAGAGCAGAGTTAATTGACAAGTTTTGCAATTTTTTTGGAGGGGAGGGTGTTGTCAAATAGGAGAAAGTTCAGAGAAAACCTAGTTGTGAACATGGAATCATATTTACATGCTTGTAGTCAGGCTGTGAGTTTATTGTATCTTGTGACAATTCAGCATGTGTTTTGTAAAACTGAGGTTTTCCTAAACATTGGATGAAAACTCCATAGTTACTGCTGGGTTAGGTTGTGCATTTTCATTTTTGATTCCTTCTAAGTCAGGCTTTTGCTCATTTTTGGTCTTCAGGGGCTTATTAAGTCCATTTTCTTGAGTTCCAGTGTTTGTTCCAGCACTCTGAGATGGAAGCTTTGAAAACTTCACAGAGAGTAGTGGAAAATTATGGTGTTTGAAAAAGTGAGAGAGCAAGTTAATGGCTGTAGGATGAGAGCACTTAGAGGATGCTTTTTTCTTAAGGAAATTAGCTGTGCTGAGAGCTGGTACCTGTTGAGGTGAGTGGGGCGGCTGAAACAGCATCAGGCATTTCAGACCATCTCCAGCTGAAGGCTGGAAACATATTTGATTATCTTAATGGCTTAAAAAAATCATAAAGATGCTTCTTGTCACGGAGTAAACACCTTGCCTTCAGAATCTCCTGAGATGGATTTTATTCTGTCAATTATCTGAACGAAACTGGAAAGCTCCTGTCATTTAACTGAGCTGAGTTGTGGAGCTGGAAAGGACTCCCAGGGTCACGGGGTCCAGTTCCCTGCTGTAGCTGATGCCGAATTGTATAATCCTTGTACCAAATTAATGAGTGCTTGTGTTTGAAATGGTGCATGGGGGAATTACAGGCACACGTTCTATTAAACACTCAAACCTCTCTGTGACCCTGTCATCGCTGTATGAAACAGCTGCTTAATGGCTTCCCTAAGACAGTGGGAAGTAACAATGCCTTTGCTTTAGCATGTGTCTATAGCTCAGTGGGTTTTTTGTGCTGCTTCCTTTGCATTCTGGCTGTATCTACAAGGACACATCCCAGTGAAGGAATGGGCAACCAGCAGCTTGGTGCTTGTGCTGCCTTCAAACTTTAAATATGTTTGCTTTAAATATCTCTAATTTGTGGTTCCTTAAGAACTGCGAGTGGAAAATAAGTTGCCAACATTTTTATATGTCCTTACCTGAAAGAACTTAACGTCCTGAGCCATTTAGTAGCTTCTCAATTCCTGAAGGGGGCTACAGAAAGGCAGGGGTAGGGCTTTCTGATAGGATATGTGATGGGAGGACTAGAAATAATGGATGTAAATTGGAAGAAGGTGGATTCAGGCTAAATATAAGAAAGAAATTCTTCATGGTGAGGGTAGTGAAACACTGGAAGAGGTTGCCCAGAGAGGTTGTCCCCTCAATCTCTGGAGGTGTTTAAGGCCAGGCTGAACAAGGCACTGAGCAGCCTGATGTAGTGGGAAGTGTCCCTGCCTATGGCAGGGGTTGGAACTTGATGATCTTTAAGGTCCCTTCCAATCCGAACTATGGTTCTATGATTTTTCTGTTAACCTCTTTCTGTCTCACTCTGAGACTGTGTGCTGAGCAAGTCAAAAGCTGAGGTCTTAACTTCCATTCTTTCACTAAAGTAAAAGTTATAATTGAGGATCCCATTTGCTGTCTAATAAATAACTTGATACTAACAGCTAAGAAATACCTGGGTATTGACTTCCACCAAATGGTATTTTACTGGGGGG
>VZTY01032182.1:41249-81717 GCA_013400935.1 Turnix velox | reverse complement strand
TTTAAGGTCCCTTCCAGCCTAAACTATTCTGTGGTTCTATGAAATAGAATTTAATTTATATTTAAGTTTTAATTTTTTCCCTGGCCATAGCATGTCCCAGTTGTCAGCCCTTTCTTGGTGTGTTGCCCAGCTCATGCCCTGTGTCTTCATGTTTGTGCAGTCACCTTTGGCTTGAGCCCAGCTGAACGTTTTGCAGAGCTTGGCTGTGCTCAAGGTGAGAGAGAAGTGAACATTCTGCCTTCAGTGACGTGAGTTATGCTGTACTGAAGGGTGGGGTGACATTGTGTTTCCGTGTGGCCAATGTCACAAAGATTTGGAATCATTTATTCATGAGGCCTGAGCTATTCTTTTTAAAGCCTGTTACTCAGAAATATGAGTGTAGCTAGTCTATTGTAAACACTAGAGTTCAGCTGTGATGCCTGTAGGACAGGAGCAGCTCCATGTGTAGTGCAGGTGTCTTCATATACAGTGTGCACTTATGCCATGATGTGAAGTCAGTTGGGGAACTGCTTATTTTCTTCCACCCCCAATATAGGTTTTAGAATTGGCTTCCTTACAGCTGCTTTGTTAAATCTGATTTTGCTTTCTGGCTTTGCTTATGCTTCTTTGTCACAATAGATGATTTATTTCTCCCCTGCACTTTATTAGCAAGTATTTTTCCCTCTTCTCTACCCAATTTCTTTTACTCTCAACTGTTGTTGAAATTGTAAACAACTGGAGTAGAGAGAGGATTAAATCCAAGTTAAACCCAGCGTCCTGCTGCCTCTTCTGGGGTTTTAAATTGGGTATTGCTATCTTGCACTGTGAGATCCATCCTTCAGTTTGTGGAGGAATAACTGTAAACTCAAATGGTTCTTATAGTAAATCCCTTTCAGGTCTGGGAGTGAGCATGGCTGTGTTGGTGCAGCTCTGGGAGCTTCCTGGGTGCTCTCTGTGTCACTGTGGGAGGGGAGCTCCACTCTCTCTAGTGGTTTTGTAGATCTTCTGTCATCTTGGCCATGGATTGCTGTGCTGTTGCTTTGCATTCACACAAGTTTTCCAACTGGGTGCAGAACAAAACCAGCTGAATTTCCCCTTGGCTCTTCCTACAGTGCTGGGATGAGTAGGTGACACTGTCCTGTGGAAGCTTTCTCTGTCATGTCTGAGCAGAATTTTTGTCCTCTGTGTAAGTACTAGGAGTATGTCCCATTGACAAGTGTCTGTATTTTGTAGCAGAAATTTGGCACGTGGTGGAGAGATGGCTTGAAGAACTGTAACCATATTGAAGGACCATTAATGTCACATTGCTTGATTCTTCCTGAATCATCGGGCTTATGCCAGGAAGACTTTTGGCATCTTGTAGACTCCTCTTACCAAACCTTGTTTGTGGGAAGGAGTATTCCTGTCCTCTACTGAGCTGGCTACTAGTTTGTTTTTGCTTGCTTGTTTTCAGAACAATATCATTCTTTGTGAGTTATCACTCTCTCTTCTCACCAGAAACCTCAAGTGAGGTGGAGAAAACAGAGGTGTAATTTTGCCTTTATGGCAAATTAGCCAAGCAATGGAAGATCAGTCTGAGTTTGCTATCCCATGTTTAATTTCTGGTTTAATTAGTTCTGTAGTTGCCTCGTGCTCTGGAAGAACACTTGAGAAATTCTGTTCCCAGTGTTGTAGCTCTTTGTTTTGTTACTGTATTGTCCTTGGAGCAAGTAACCACAGAACAGGGCTCCAACAGCTCTTTGGCAGGAGGCTGTCAGAGTTGAAGCATCTGGAGACAGAGATTGCCATCCCTCTGCCTGCAGTGGCTCACATGAATACACAGTCTGTTATAAAAGATCTCCTGGGCTTTGACTGTCCTTTGACTGTGTGATCTGGAGTGTGATCACATGCTTGACTAAGAGGCTTTGAAGGGTGGAGGGAGATTGTGCATGATTCTATGGCTGGATCTGGTGTTGTTGTAGTAGATGGGAAATGGATTTAAAATTACAGCAGGCAAGGTTGAGATAAGACATCAGGAAAAAGTAGTTCACCATAAGGATGGTGAGAGGCTGGAAGGGGTTGCTCAGAGAGGTGTTGGAGGGCCCATCCCTGGAGACATTCAGGGCCAGGCTTGATCAGGCTCTGAGCAACCTCATCTAGTGCAGTGTGTCCCTGCTCGCTGCTCACATGGCTTTGGAGGGTCCTTCCAATGTTTAATCCCATTTAAAAGATGTGAGAGAGCTTGTTTCACTCCACACTACAAGGGATTTCTTTGGCTGGTGTAAGATAAAGCCTTTGGGAGATCATGCCAGAGCCCAAAGGACACAGCACTGAATTTATCTATCTCTTTTTACCTGAAACTGGATACCTGGAGCCTGAAAGCCATTACTTGGTGCAGAGCAGCCTTGCAGGGAAGTGTTTTGTATGCATTGTTCATAAGAGGAAAACCCAGGGGCACAATTATAAACAGAGCCTGCGTCATGAGTGGCTTTCTGGCACAGTGCTCCAGATAGTAGAGGACAGATTCCATATCTCACTTAAAAATAGAGAGCTTGTGTGTGTGCTGGGGAATGGAGAAAGGAGCGGGCCAGGGCTCCATGGAGATGTTCAACTCCTCATGGCCTGATGCTGAAAAGGAGAGCTGGGAACATGACCTATGGGGCTGGGAGATTTTAATTTCTTCAGCCTTGAAAGAGTGAGCTAAGGGGAGGAGGGATGTTATTGCTGTCCTCAGCTTATCTGGTGGGAAGCTGCAGAAGCGATGGAGCTGAACTCTGCAGAAGTGCATGGGGAAAGGCCAGTAGCTGTGAGCAGTGCTGGGAAATCTGATCAGATGATCAGATAGTGAGCTCAAAAAAAACTTTGCTATGTGGGTAGTCAAACACAGGAGCAGCCATAAAGTTTGTACAAATATTTATTGTTAAATGTATATTTAAAATTCAAAATTGGACTCAATTTGATGTTAGGAACCTGATCTAACTTGGGATTTGGCCCTGCTTCCTGCAGAAGAGTGGACTAGAGACCTCCAGAGGTTCCTTCCTCAGTCACTACTGTGCTACCTTGGAGGAGGAAAGTTTTCACATCTCCCAAAGTACCCCAAACTCAGTTTCAAGAAGTGGGATGGGTTTTCATTTTGGACAACACTGGTTTTCTTTGTGAGCTCCCTATGTAGCTGCTTGAAGTTATTGTTGTGCCTGGTGGGGGAATACTGTTCAGAGTTAGGATTTGATATTTTTCTTGTGACCATTTGGCATGACTGCTGCCATTGCTTAAGCACTTCCCTCTGCCAAAAGGACCTCTGCCTTCAATTGCATTTGCCTGGGAGGAGGCATCAGTGCAATTCATCTCAGTCTTACTGGGAGAGAGCTGCAATGTCCTTATGTAGCTGCAAATTTTCAGTTATCTTTGGAAACAAAGTGTATATGAACATGGTATGTTCTCAGGACAGTCCCATCTTTCTACTCCTCCAAATAATCTTGGAATCCCTGGTTTCTATTAATATCAACAGAGATCTCAGAGGGATTTTAAATTTTTTTTAATTAAGCTTCATCTGAGTTCTGTGACTGCAGAAGAAATGGTGTCCAACCTTCCTTGAAGTTTTTTTTTGCAGGCTGGAGCTGGACTTTTGAAGGGAGTTTGGCTTAACTTGAAAGGTTCAGGCTGGAGCCCTGGATGCTGAAGGTACAGGGAGCATGGAACCTGAGGACCAGAGGAAAAAATCTGGGCTTCAGTAGTTGGGTGCTTGGAGAGTTCTCAGTTTGGGTTGTTTTCAACTTTTCAGAGGCTGGTTTTATTTCAGAAAGAACCATTTATTCGTAGAAAACATGAAAGGGTTAGAAAGCCTATGTTTTCCTCCTTAGGCAGTCTTCCCTAAAGCAGGTCACGACCCTTTTATGCAGGAATTTCGTAGCTGCTGTGCTAGAGCTTGGAACTGTGCGTCTGAGAGCTACAGAGGCGATAGCAGGGGGTATTATACAGATCCTAATACCCGTTCAGGGTCTCTTTCCTTCCTCTCCTCCCCCAGCCCTCAACAAAATGATCTCCTGCTTTTCAGGAATCAAAGCAGCAAGGCTTTGGCTGTGCCCGGCATTCATTGTTTTGCTGAGCTGTTGTGCTGGGAAGAGATTAACCAGGGAGCGAGTTAGCTCTGAAAGCTGATCTTGAGGGAGGCTGAGGCAAGAGAGAGCATCAGTGCTGACCTTGATGGGAGCTTCTTGGGGTGGGGAAAGACCATCAACTGAGCAGAAGAAAGTTAACCCGGTGCTGCCCACGGCTCTGATGGACTCAAATCTGTGGCTGCTTGGAGAGTTGGGTTGTCTAAAGCATAAACTGACCTTGTGCGGTTTTTCTTCTAGTTGGAGATGGTTCACAGCATCCAGGGAAATAAATTTTTCCATGCCTTTTCCCCGTGTATTTGTCCTAAAATAAAAAGAAATAATTTCCCTGTGTGGCATTTCCTTTTTCTCTCTACTGGTGTTGCCATCTCTTAGCTCTGCTTGTTTTCACTCAGCATCCTTGCTGCTCCTTCTCTCCTTTCCTTCTTGTGCCATCCTGGAATTCCACAAAGGAATTGTGTGGCTGTGAAGCCTGGAGTGGCCTTGTTCCTGTGTATTTTTTCCCTGTTTTTCAAAGAAACATGGAAAGCTGCCTTTGTTCCATCCCAGGAGAGTGGCACACCACTACCACTGCTCCCCAAGAGCAGCTTGCTTGTGTGGCACATCTTGCTGCAGCCTGGCTTAATCCTTCCTTGATACGCTTTTGAGATTTCATTGTTTCTCTATAATTAAGTGCTGAGGAGCTGAAAGAAATGACGAATTAGTGGGAGAGGGGGGAGGGAGCTGGGAGAGCAGGTGGTGATCGAACTGGAGAGAGCTGCCAGAGAAGTGGGAGCAGTGGAGAATTAAATGGGCGGAGCCTGGAGTTAGGCTGATTCCTCCCTGCCATGTGCCCAGAAGGATTTAGTTTGGGATTTCATTACTGTTCAAATAATGCCCCGCACCCATAACACATCAGATCCCTGTAGGCTGGGGCATTGTCCAACTGCTTAGTGAAAAGCAGCTTTTGCCCTGAAGTCCTAGCAAGCATTTTTCAGGCTTGAGAACTGAGAAGGACTTGTAGAAAGCGTGGCACTGCTTTTAATTTAGTCTCCATCTATTGTTATTGGTTGTAACATCTTGACAAAGCAACCAAACCCCTGTGAGTCTCTGACAGCCCTTTGTTTAGTCACTTCTATAAATCAAATAAACATAGACTGGTTTGGGCTGGAAGGGACCTTAAAGATCATAGAGTTCCAATCCCCCTCCCACTACATCAGGCTCCTGCCACTACTGTCCAGCCTGGCCTTAAACACCTCCAGAGAGGGGGCATCCACAACCTCTCTGGGCAGCCTCTTCCAGGCTTTCACTACCCTCACTGTAAAGAATTTCTTTCTTATATCTATATGTATCTGAGTCTATCCCCTTCCAGTTTACATCCATTATTTCTAGTCCTCCCATCACTTATCTTATGAAAAAGTCCTACCCCTGCCTTTCTGTAGCCCCCTTCAGGTATTAATAAGATACTCTGAGGTCCCCTCTGAGCCTTCGCTTCTCTAGGATGGAAACCCCAACTCTTTCAGCCTGTCTGAGCCACTCCAACAGCTCAACGTCCTTCTTATGTTGAGGACTCCAGAACTGGACACAGTAACTCCAGGTGGGGCATCACCAGAGCCCACTAGAGGGGCTAGTGTAGCGCTGGGCTTTACTGTCATAGAATCACAGAGTTGGGAGGGACTTGGTGGCCATCTAGTCCAACCCTGCTGTGGTGAGCAGGGACATCTTGCCCTAGATCAGGTTGCTGAGAGCCTCAGCAAGCCTTGAATCCCTCCAGAGATGGGACCTCCACCACCTCTCTGGGCAACCTGTGCCAGTGCTTCACCAACTGTCACGGGGAAGAACTTTTGCCTTGCAATCATTCTCAGATACCACTGCTCTAGACCCAATCTTTCACATCTGGTTTGTAAGAAGCACCTTTTCCAGCTATGTTTCTACTAACTAGATGTAACAGGCAAGGAAATCCTGGTACATCACCTTGTGGGGAGAAGCAGATGTATGCTGAAGATATCTGAAATATCCGGACAGTGTTTGAGTGCAGATACTCTAGTGTTGATGGGGACTGTGCAGGTATCTTTAGAAACAAAATTGTGCACCATAGAACTAAATGAAGAGTGAAAAGCACTGTGGGACGAGACAGTCCTCTGAGGTGTAGTCATGTGTTCTTAGGGCACCTAGTTTGGTTTTTTTGGGTTCCATCTGTTACTTTGCACCAACCAAAGAAAGAAATAGTAGTACTGGTGCTTTGAATGTATCAGCAGCACCATTTTTTCTGATAGACATCTCTTTCTGATGGAAATATTCAAGTGTTGGTTTTTTTATGACTTCCAAAAGACTGTTGCTGTAGGGAGACCAGCAGTGCTGTGAAATGCCAACTCACTTCTGCTTTTTCTCATCACTTCCTTGTGCTCTGATGTCTTCATATCGAGTCATGTTCTGTGTTTTCTTCATATCAACTCATGTTCTGTGTTTTCACTTTTTTTTCCCCCCAGAGAAGCAGTAAAAAAGTTCAGAGGAGTGAGTGGAGAGGAGCAAGTCAGTACCACCCAGGATTCCCGGGTGGGGGGGGGAATATGTCTGTCCTGGAGCTGCTGCTTTTATGATGGAGTTGTGGGTCTTGTACCTGACAGGCAGAGTGACCATGGGGAGTGTATATCAGGGTTTGCTTATAATGTGTCTGTCCCTTTCTTAATATTGTGTATTTCAATCTTGCTCCTGGCAGTCTTAGCAAAAGTCAGTAGTCAAAGCCTCCTACTCTTGCATTTTCTGAGTGCTTTTTGTTAATGGCTGCCTGGACTCTTTATTCTTTCTTCAAGGTCCTGTTTATGTCACTCAGACTTCATTTTCAAAGTCCCTTGTCAATTTTCTTGCCCCTGTTGCTGTCTTTTCCTTCTACACGAGCTTCTCCTGATAGATTTGTTTTGCCCTTTGCAAGGAGTAGTCTTTGAAAAATAGCATGTGTGAAAGTAATATGTGGCCTCAGTCTTGAACTTTTTAAAGACCCATTTATTTCGTGAAACAGCACAGCTTTAGCCACCTTGCCCTCTTATGTTCTGCACGTTGCATCCTTCTGCCCTTCAAATGTAAACTCTGAAGTGCAGGAAGTCAACTGGTGAGCTGAGGCTCTTGTCCAGGGCATACTCACAATGCCATATAAAGTGAAGTGAAGCTCCTGTAGCTCCACTGCACTTGGATTCTGCTCAGAGGAGCACAGTCCCACAGTTTAGGACTTTGTAATTTGTTTCAGTGTGACTTCGGATGAAACAGTTCTTTTTCTTCTGTCTTTCAGGGCTGGGTTATAATTTTTTTTTATTCCCTTCATCTGACGTTTTGAATTTGGTTGTGACTTCCTGCATTTCACTGCAAGGAGTCCATTGGTGGTGTTTGTAGGGAGCTTGGGTATCCTTTGTTTGAAGATGAGATTGCAGGGTTTTGCCCTCAGTTTGCAAAAAAGTTGTGCTTGACCTGTGCTGTAGAGTCTGGAAGTAGGTTTTACAGTCTTAAGAACAGGAGAATCTAGTAAAACAGTTGTTTTAATTAAAATGCAGAATAGCCATTCTCATCTCCCTCATATGACCAAAGGAGTTCAAGAGTTATGCCTGAATTAGTGTAAAAAAAAAAAAAAAAAAGCCAAAACAACCCAGCTGAGACTTTAATTTTAATAACATTTAAAAAAAAACATTGGCAGTAGGGAGCTCTTGAGCTGTGTCCTACCCCTTCTTTATTAATTTCAATTTATTCCTTTTCAGTGAAGTGTATAAATGTGGGAATTCAACATGAGGGTAGAAAACAAAGCTGTGAGGTGTCCTTTTGATGAGGCTTGAATATTGTAGCTGTTTCTAGAGGCTGACAAATATGGGTTAAATATCAACTGAATATTTAAGTCCTGCTGTTGCAAACTCCTTTTGGTACCAAAGGATATGATATTGCTGAGAAATCTGGATCCAAAACTCTTATTGATACTTCTAACAGTTAAAACAGCTGTACACTAAAAGGCACTTTTTCCCCTCCTAATTTAAATGTAAATGTTCTGTAGCTGTGGATATCAACCCAGACGTTGAGGTGATGTGCTGCTGGATAAGAACTGGAGCTGAACAGGCTTGAATGAAGCCTGCTTCGTGCCTTTGCATAAATTGAGGGGAGACAAGAACAGCAATTAGTACACTAAAATATTTGAAAAATCTCATTACTCTTGGTAGCAAAGATCGTGACTTTGGTTGAACACATCAGGCTAAAAGTCTGTGTGACCTCAGTGGCCTTTCTTTTAAAAGCACATAAGAAGAATGACTCTTCTGTTACAAGTAAGCTGAGGGTTTGGGTTTCTTTTGTCTCCAGAGCTGTCTGTAATGATCACTCATAAAGACTGACTTGTTCTTGTTTGGTTTCCCCAGTGCTTTGATGTTACAGCTGAGCTGCTCAGCCCTGGAGCATGGAGTTCCTTTGTGATTGCCTTCACTGGGTTTACACCTGGCTCGCTGCATTTTACTGGCTGGCATTTGGGATTTTTGTTTTCTGACCTCCTTTCTTTCCTGCTGAAGTCCTGGAAGATGTTGCTGACTCTCTTTTTTCTTTCTCATCTGCAGGGAGTGGAGCGACTGCAGTGGTGCAGGCAGCCTTCTGCACTCCGAAGAAGGAGAAGGTGGCGATTAAACGGATCAATCTTGAGAAGTGTCAGACAAGCATGGATGAACTCTTGGTATGCCATCACAATTGGCTGGGGACTTGTAGCTCAGTTAATATCATCTCTGTTTGTTTGCCTAGTGCATTAAACATCCTGCCTGGAGGTGCTGTGTGAGTGTGAGGGAACTTGATTGTTGTCTCCAGAGGCAGTTCGGTTGTCCTGATTGTAGGACACTACTTATAATGTTAAAAGATCAACTGTTGGAGAACTTCAGGCTGTTTGTTTAGAGCGAAGTGCTTTGTGTAATCCCTTTGTTTTGGACAGAGCTATTGTGTGAGTGTGAAGCTCAGCTGTGCCCACAAGAGCTCTGCCAGAGGATCCACACCTACTGAATTCCAGAATCTTCAAAATTTAAGAGGATAGTTTTGTTTTCATTTCCTTTCCTGCAGTTGTTTACTTTTTTTTTTTTCTCCTCCCTTCCACCTCTGAAGAGAAAAAATGAATGAATTAGCTCTGGTTTGTAATCTCTTTCTGGAACTGATGCCAACAAAGGGATCACTCTGACATATTGCAGGCTGTGCCATATGGAAATCTCCTCTAATTTGAGTTCAGAACAGGAGACGGAGTCCTCTGGAGTTGTAGCTCTGCAATTTTCTTCTGCAGTATGCCTCTTTTCAATGTTTTCTCAATGGAAAACATCTTTTGGCAGGTAGCTGTGTTAACTAGAATTTCCCTTTTCTTATCTGGCTCGTATGTTGCTGGGCTTCATCTTCTTCCCTGGGTGTGAGCTGGTGGAGCAGCTGTTACATCCACCCACCTCTCTGGGAAAAATAGGCATTCCTGGGAAGGCTGAGGTATTTCCACTAGAGGTGAGAAAGCTCTCTTTGGCAAAACCTTCCATAGTAAAATATTGGCTAGTAAGGATTGAGGAGAGGTGGGAAGATGAAGCCTTGTACCATCTTGGTAACTGCAATTAGAAAGTGGAACAGGGACAGAATTTTGGAGTCCAGACTTCTACGCTTGTACCATCTTCAGGAAATCACCTGAACCAGAGTTCCACTTTCCATCCTAGCACATAATGCTTTTTTATCATAATAGATATATGTAAGTCTCTTTTAAGGAAGAGAAGCTCCAAGCTGTGACATTTTAGAGCTCCTGTGAAGAGATGTGCATAGGACTCAGAAGATGACCTGTGTTCAGATCCCTTTGTGCCTTGAGTTTGAGATATTTTTCTTTTTAACAATCAGTCTTTGTGTCCTGTTACCATGCCTTGGTACTTTTAAGTCTTTTCTGTGGCTTGTCCATACTACTCTGCCTCAGTTATATTCCAAGCTGTATTGTCATTATGTCATAATTGAGATTGTAAGTCTTTGAGTAATTGCCAATTCTAGCTAAAAGGGTTAGGCTCAGAAAGATACACTGCAGAGACTTGACATGTAATTTCAGATAAGTACTTCTAATTGCATATTTTAAATCTCTGCTGACCTCCTCCTTGCAATAATTTGTTCTTGTTATGAGTAGGACTGCAATGAATTGTTATTGTCAGTTCTTCCAAGCTTCCAGGTCTATGTGTATGCAACTATGGATATTCTTAAGTCTAAGTTCATGGAGAAGTGGAGGGGATAAGGGGGTGGTTCTGAGATGTAGCAGCTTCCCATGGCAGTGGTAGTCTAGGTAGCCTTGTTGTGTGAAAAAGTGTTTTCCCTGGGTTTATTTTGACTATTTTAGTTTATTGAATGTTGTGTCCCAGTGCTTGGGCTCCAAAAGGATGAAAGTTCCCCATTTCCCTGCTTTTGCCTTCCCTACTTTTCATCTTGTCTCTGTATTTGCCTGGTCCTCTAATTTTTTTGATCTTTTAGTCTGCCTTGATGGCACTTTCCCAATCAATTTACTGACCATTTTTTTGAGCAACCACTTGTTATTGCAGGATTGTGTTTTGTTTTTTTTTTTTTTTCTCCTTCTAAAAAATGTAAATTAACCTCTTGCAGATTACAAGTGCAGAGAAATAGGAGTTCAAACTGGAGCATGTTGTGCTGTCTCCTTTCTTCTTCCTCTCCCCCAGTGCAGTTAAAAGCACAGACTCGGGCTTTTATTAGATCCATCATTTTTCCATTGTGCTGAAGGTACCTAAGCACAGGAGTCAGCTTATGGTAAACCTTGGGTCAGGACTTGTGGTAAAGTCTTCAGGCCTTTTCCCAGAGGCCAGGGAGTCTGGGAGCACCTCCTAGCTTGTGGAGCTGCCATGCTTAGGGTAATTAGATGATGCAACTTGGTTTGTTGAGTTACTCATCTTGATCCTGTATCTCAGCATCCACTCAGGCTATGTGGGTGGTCAGGGATAAGCCACAGGCTTTGCAAAGGCTGTGACACAGTCTGGGTTAATGCAATGGATTAATTTATTGCTGCTGCAGGATATGGAAATGTGGGAAGGACCTACTTTGCATCAGGAGCAAACCCAGTTGTGGACATTCAGCCTTTCAGCAGAAGTACTAATTGCTGTAAAGAATGCAGGCAGGAGTAATGGGGTGAAGAGATGTGCTCCTCATAGCCCAGCAACTGAATTATATGGTGTTAGTCAGGAATTTATTTCAGTGCTTGATTTTTATCTTTCTCCCTAAACGATTTTTAATCCTCTCAGATCCTTCCTAGTCTGCCTGTTAGGATTCAGCTGGAAGAGGAGTACAGTGCAGCCTATTCTTGCTCACCAGCTGAGTGAATGATGGAGTGGCAGTGGAGTGTAAGGAGAGTTGATCTAATATAGAATCATAGAATAGTTTGAGGTCCTTAAGAATCATCTAATTCCATCACCCCTACCTTAGGCAGGGACACCTCCCACTACATCAGGCTGCTCAGTGCCTTGTCCAGCCTGACCTTAAACACCTCCAGAGAGGGGACATCCACAACCTCTTTGGGTGGCCTGTTCAAGTGTCTCACCACCCTCACAGGAAAGAATTTCTTTCTTATATGTAGCCTAAACCAACCCTTTTCAATTTAAATCATTTATCCTTAGTCCTGCCATCACATATCCTATTAAAAAGTCCCACCCCTGCCTTTCTGTAGCCTCAAGTATTGAGAAGCTACTCTGACGTACCTCCTGAGCCTTCTCCAGGATGGAAGCCTGAACTCCTTCAGCCAGTCCTCTTAAGGGAGTTGCTCCAGCCCTTTGGTCATGGCCCTCCTCTGGACCTGCTCCAACAGCTCAATGTCCTTCTTTTGTTGAGGGCTCCAGAACTGGACACAGTAACTCCAGGTGGGGTCTCACCAGAGCCCAGTAGAGGGGCAAAATCGCCTCTCTTGTCCTGCTGGTCACACTTCTCTTGATGCAGCCCAGGATTGGGTTGGCCTTCTTGGCGATGTATGTTGTCTGCAATTAGTTTTGGACTTCATTTGCACTGAAGTTCCACTTCTTCACTTGTGTTGCAGCCCACAGTAGTTAAACTTCTGCAGCACTTGAAAACTCTCTGCTTGTGTGGTGTGTTTCACAGCTGGACACTGTCCATTGCTGTGTTTTTTCCCTCTCCTTTCTTCTGCTGAGGTACTGGTTGTGTTGCCATTGTAGTGTAACATCTACCTCCAAGTAACCCATCTTCAGGCTTTTTTTTTCTTGTAGAATTGTTTTATTTTGAAATTATTGATCTGAAAGGCTTTAGATCTTTGTCTAGTAAGCTTTACTTCATTTTCATGCAATTTGAGCTGAGTTAGCTTTCTTCCATCCAAATGGGTGGTTTTTCCTCCATGCTTTAAGGAGCAGATGCCATGGGCTGTCCACTTAGCAGTTAGTAGGAATGCTGAATGTCACAGAAGGGAACATATGGTATGGAGTTTTTCACATTGAGCTTTCTCAGTAGGGGGGAACTGCTGCTTGTTTTACTTCCTGGGCTGATTCAACAGGAGATGGGCTCAGGAAAGAGCCCACCTCATGGGAGATGTGGTGTTGCTTCATCTGTGAGAGAGAATGAACTCTTCCTAGTCCAGGAAGGAGGCAGATATATACCTAAGAGGAGCAAAGTGAAGGTCCTACTCTTCCTATGGTCAGAGGGCAGTTAAGGATGTTCAGGGAACAGGTTTAACTACAATAAAGAGAAATGTCCTTTTGATTTTCATGGAATTAACCTGGGGAGTTTGCTGCCAATTTTATGGAGATCAAACATTGTGTGAGATTAAATAAGTCAACCTATAGTTGAGAAGGTTAGATGGGATTTTAAAAAAGGATTATGAACTCCCCTGGTTTAAAGCATAAGCCAACTGTTAGCTGCCCAGGCTTAGTCAGAAGTCTTCCCTCTGGGCAGATAATACTGTAACTGCTTGTTATAGGGTTTTTTTACACCTTCTTTTGAAGACTTGGACAGGATATTGAAGTGGCTTTGATCTAGCAGAATAGTTCCTACAAGTGGGTTAATCAGTGTACAAGGCTGTTGGGAACAAAGCAGGAGCCTGCTGTAGAAGCATTAGAGATGTTTCATCCATTCCCCTCATGTTACATCTTGCAATTACAATTCCATATCCTGTCTTGGGGACCTTGACATTTGCTATAAAGTCCCCAAGTTTCAATGCCAAAGTCTGATGTATAATATGTGGCTCCTGCATGGTTATTTAATAAGCCATGTTATGTGTTTTCTTGCTTGATGGGATTGCAGCTTCATAGAAGACTTAAACATCTTGGTTGTATTCCTCCTCAAAGCAGCAACATCAGAAATCTTAATTACTGCGCTGATTGAAGGTGTTTAATTGTGGTCTTTTTTAATGGGGTTTGGTAAAGCTGAGTAGGAACACAGAGGTTAATGGTGGGTGAAATCCTGAATGTGGAGTGACTTCCTTGCCTTGGCCTGGATGAGCAGGAGTTGGTGTATGTAAATAATTTCACAGACTTCAAACTGACAAAATTAAGGCACTGTCAAGTCTGAGGCACACAGTATTGATCTGAACAGCCTGTAAGGAATAAAATGCGTTAAACTGGCTTCACTTGGATCTGAGAGATGAGCCAGTCACTTGTCCCTTTGCTTTGCAGCTGAAACTGGTAAAAAAAAAATTAAAAAATAGACTCATGTGAACTGGTACACTGTAAATTTTAAACATCTGCTTCTTTCAGTATGCTGTAGACTTTGAAAGAGGGAATGATGTTTAGGAGCAGCCATTGAAATGGCCAACTGCTGGGTGACTTGCCAACCAACTTGGTTGGTTCTCATTACTTAAGATTTAATTATGGATAAAATCCTTCTTTTCATAGTTGGGTTTTTTTCCACTGTTGCCTTGGCTGGGCTAATCTAACTCCTTTTTAATTCTGCCAGTTCCAACTCCAGTAGCTACATCTTGAGATAAGGGGCTGAACTGGGTAAACTAGACATGGAAGTTGGATTAGAATACCTAATTTTTCTCCGTGCTCTGTCCCCATTTATAGAAATACTTCTGAAGTTGATTGAGGTAGGGGAGGATGGGGAGTTTTCAGTTGATGTTTTAAAGAGTAAAGAATGAACATTCTGTTTTACAGTTGTTTAGTCTAAACTATTAGAATTTCATCTTGAGCAAAATTTGAACAGTTATGGCTGCCTGTAGGACTAGAGCTCCAAATCCTTCTTGAAAAGATTGAAGAGGATCTTTGATGCCTCAGAACTTGAGATTTCAGCTGAGAGCAGTTCTTTGCCATCCACAGACAGAACATTGGTGTATTCAGGAGGGAGATCACATCTGACCTGCTTTGATTTTTTTCAGCCTGAGTGTGCTTTCCCTCCCCAATCCTCTTATGGCCATGATTACCTTCAAACAGAGTGGCCAAGCTGACAGCTTTGTTGGGTTTCTCTGAAGTGACAGGTAGTCACATAAAAGCAGACTGCTGCTGTGTTGTAACTCTACAGTTCATATCAACACGTAGCAAGTAAAACTAAATAAAGCCCAATTTTCAGGCTTGTGTTTGAGAGCAGCTTGGCTTTGAAACATGTCTTGGGGCAGATAAACATGGAGAGTGGAAGGTGGTGATGTGAAAAGAGAATTACTGGTAAGAAAGTTCAGCTTCTAGCTTAAAATACAGCCTTACCTGCTTTGTGTCTCTTCTCCCATTAACTCAACATCAGCTGCATGTCAGTGGGCAAATAAATGCATTTCCAAAATAGCAGATCTCCAGAAGTATGTCTGACTTACAGGAGACTAATATGTTTCTTCTGATTCAAAATTACACTTCACAGCAGTTTTATGAGTGTTTCAGAAGTCTTGAAATGCTGTTTTTATTGCCTGCAGAAGTACTGAAAACATTCATCAGAACCCTTAATGGAAGGCATGGAGGCCCTTTTATAGCTAATCCCACTCTATTTGCTTTTGTTGTTTGACAGTGCAGATATTTTAAAATATCTTGCCCAGGGTGAGTGTGTAACCATCTCCCAACCATTGCCTGTGTCTAGACGTGGTTTTATGGGTAATTCATTCTCCCTGCTGAGCACAAGGCAGTGTGATTTATGGATCCTGAAATGGGGAATTGGCAGTAAGGCTCTGCCTCATAACTGAAGCCATCCAGCCCTGTGTTTGTAAAACTGGATGAGGACCCATCTGCCATCCACTGGGTCTGCAGGTGGTTTGAGGGGTCTGTATCAAGTCACCTGTGACTACTGGCAAAGCAGAAATAAAGCTATATTTCCAGCTTTAAAATTATATATCAAAGCCCAAATCAACTCTGATGTTCAGCATTGATGTTGTTAAAGAGATGTAGAATGGTTTGGGTTGGAAGGAACCTGAAAGATCATCTGGTCTAAACTCCCTGGGCAGGGACACCTCTCACTAGATCAAGTTGCGCAAAGCCCTGTTAATCCTGGCCTTGAACACCTCCAGGGATAGAGCATCCATGACTTCTCTGGGCAACCTGTTTCAGTATCTCAGCACCCTCAGAGTAACACATTTCTTCCTTGTAGCTAATCTAAATATTTCCTGTTTCAGTTTAAAACCATTCACGCTTGTTCTGTTGCTATGTGCTCCTACAAAGAGCCTTTCTCCACCTTTCCTGTAGCCTCTTGAGGTGCTACTAGGATGCTTTGAGGTCTCTCTGGAACCTTCTTTTCTCCAGGCTGAACAACCCCAACTCTATCTGTCTTAGCAGGAGAGGTGCTCACAGAGTTCCTCAAGGTTTTTATTAGGGGTCTTGCAGGGTAGTTTTGATGCTAGCACAGGTTAGGGGAGCACAATTCTAATTTGATTATTTCTTACCTGTGTCATGTGGAGACAGCAGGCTTGTTAGGGAGCAGACAGGGAGAAGAAATCTTTTCCCACTGAAGACTTGGCTGTGTTTGAAGAGCAGTGAACTTTGCAGAAAACATTGTCATTTGTATTTAATCCATGCTTCCTGCACTCAGAAGGGCTGTTGCTGCATTTTATCCCCTGCTGTCCCTTGGTTAGGATTCCTGCCTTAACTGCAAATCCTCAGCCCTTTTTTCTGTGCTGCTGTAGTACAGGCTGTTGGATTTATCACAATCATAGAATGGTTGGAAGGGACCTTAAAGATCATCTAGTTCCAACCCATGGGCAGGGACACCTCAAACTAGACCAGGTTGTTCAGTGCCTCGTCCATCCTGGCCTTAAACATTTCCAGGGAGGGGGCGTCTACAGTCTCTCTGGGCACCCTGTTCCACCACCCTCACAGTAAAGAACTTTTCAATATTGGCTTGGCCTCAGTTATGTGAGGAGATGCTTTAGCCACAAAGCCCACAGTGATTTGCCACCACCAGTTAAACCAGTTGTGTGCATTGAGCCTCCAGGATGTTGGTACCCTCTGGGGGGTTAAAGAGGAACAAAGCTTTGATGGAGCTGGTATGAAGTTTTCCTAAAAAACTGTTGAAAACAGCGTGGGGGTCTGTGGGTGGGAGGTGAAATCTATCTGACTAATAGTAATATTATTTACTAATAATAGCAAATACAATTAAATAAATTAATAAATAATATTTACTAATATTACTAATAGTAATATTACTTACTAATAATGTAAAAAAACCACTAGAAATCATAAGTTGTGATGCAATTTATTGTTCAGAGCTGTGATACACTGTGTGAAAAGTGGTTTAATCTGCCTGTTTTACCTCTCTCCTGGCCAATGGAGGGGTTTAATTGCATAGAGCAGGTTTGTGAGTGTTTATTTTCTTTCTTTGTAAAACAAAGCATATAGCAGACTTCAGCTTTTTTTTGTTTGGTTTGCTTTTTTCAAGCTGTGCCTCTGAGCCTGGGGAGCAGATTGTGGTAATGAAAGAGAGAGGAAATCCTTGGAAAACAATAAATTGTAACTCAAGGAATGCCAGTGATATTCATAGTCCAGAGCTGCTGGAATGGCAAAGAGCTGATCCAGGCCTAGGCTTTTGTTTAAACTTTGTCCAGGTTTTGTCTCACCATCTCCTGAATTCCAGTGGGGTACACTAATATATTAAAAAAAAAAGAGAAAAAGGAAAAAAGGATGTGTTTGTGTGTATTTCTTTTATTACTGTCTTGATCTCCCAGGGAGCTGGTTCAAAATATTTTGGGCAGTCTGGCTCAGAAAAAATTAAAAACAGGTCCTCAGGGTGATTTCTGAGAATGGTGGATTTGGGGCAGGTCTGGCTGATGGGATTATTAACTTCTTAACTTTTTGCCTTCTTTCCACCTAGTGCCACTTGAGCAACTGTGGCTTTTTTAATTGTCAAAGGAAAAAGGCACCTGGATTTTCTTGCATGTTGAAAACTAAAGCTTTGGACTGAGTGCTGGCTTTGGGCTTGGATTTTGGGCTAAGATTGTGTCATGTTTGTGGGCCCTTTGACTAGAGGCTCAGTTCAGTGCTCTAAGCAAGTCCAAAATGATCCCTGGGTAAGCAAAAAAGCTCAAAATTCTGAGCTCAATGTGTCCAGAAAGGTTACATAAACCAAGTCTTGCCCTTATGCTCACAGGCAGTAGCCCAGAGCTCTCCAGTGTGATGAGTTTTGTGCAAGAAGTGTGACAGAAAGGACAATCCAGTGGCTGTATCTGAGCTGGGTTCTAGTTCCTTCCATCCCCTGGTAGAAATTTAAAGCAAGGAAATAAAAGGGACATATTTTTTCAGCTTTGTCTGTTGAGGGGCTATTCCACATTGCCAAGAAACTTAACTAGAAGACATTAGGAGATTCTTTTTTGAAAAATAACTTTGACAAGGAAGGGTGCTGGAGCTGTCAGAGTAAGCAGAGGATATTGTTTCAGCCTGTATTTATTTTCACAGGATGGTTTTTAGTCAAGGAGAAGGCTACCAGGAGCTAAATAGCCTATTCCCTAGTTTTTCAAATACCCTTTCCTGTTTGGAAGAATTTTTCTCTAGTCTGTTTATTGGAGTTTCCTGGAAAGTCGGTGTCTCTACTGGGGAAGTGGAAAGAGGAACCAATTGCATTTCATTCCTCAAATGCAGCTACTCTCTGAAAAGCAGTATTAAAGTGGATAAATCAACATTAGCTTGTTGCTTTGTAGCTGTGATTGCCAGCTAAACCCTTGCCAAGGGGAAAGCAGAGTGCCTTTACCCTATCCTCAGTCACAGGCAGAGCTCTGTGTAAGAGCAGGAGGAGCAAATGTGTCCTAGGGATGGAGAAATCCTTCTTAGAGCTTCCTCTTGTTCTTTGGTACCAGAGAGATCTTGTGCTTAGAGGGAGGAAAGGATCAGGGTGCCAAGGGCCCTTGTTCTCCTTGTGTGTTTGAGATTATAGGACTTGGCTTGTCAGTGTCATGGGGATAATGAGCATTGATTAAACCTTTGAAGAGTAAGTGGCATCCATGTGTTCAGTGAAGGAATGTCTTTGCTCCGAGCAGAAGTTCAGGACATCAGGGGATAAGTATCTGGCATGGATGATGCTGGAGGGTATGACTTGACAGGTTGGGGCTTTTGGCTGAAGCTCCTATCTTGGCTGAAGCATAAAGGCCCAGCTGAGCGTAGTGCAGGGTGCCAGGCTTGGCTTAATAGAAGGCTTTTGTCTCTGGACAGCCAAGAAAACTGCAAGGCTTTCTGTCCAAAGTGGTGATTTGTGCTTGCATAATGAAAAATCACTCAGTGCCTTCTGTGGTGTTGCTCCCTCCATAGCCTGGAAAACCTCAACCCTTCACCCGTAACCAAATCTAAATACGAGCAGTCAAGACTCAATTTAATATCTGAGCATATTTCATATTGGACTCTATCTGTAGTAGCTAACAACTTTCTAATCTCTGTTTTCCCTCTTCTTCCAGTGTGACAAAAGTTATAGCTGTCCTTTGTGCCTTCAACCTGATAGAGCTGAGCCATCTGCTTTCCTGCTGGGAAGAAACATGAGGAATTGGATGCCTTTTTTCTTTATTCCCCTTGTCAGCAAATATTTCCCTTTCTCCTACAAATGATAGTCTTCAGCAGATTAAGCATCTGTTGTGTAACGTCTCACTGAAGGGAGGAGTCAGTGTGAATTTCTTGGGTAACAAACTGATGGGAATTTTCAGGATTATTCTGGAGGTGTCCAAGTTGTGACCATTTTGTTGCCTATGCCAAGATCTTTTCTTGTGAATTTCTTGGGTAACAAACTGATGGGAGTTTTCAGGATTATTTTGGAGGTGTCCAAATTGTGACCACTTTGTTGCCTATGCCAAGATCTTTTTTTGGGAATTTCTTGGGTAACAAACTGATGGGAGTTTTCAGGATTATTTTGGAGGTGTCAGAGTTGTGACCACTTTGCCTTCACCAAGATCTTTTTTTGTCAACTTCTTCCTTCTAGACAGACAGGACAGGCACCTTGGAATACCTTTGGGGCCCTGGTGTGATGCAGGCTGAGTGTTAAAGAGTATTTCTTTTTTTTTTTTTTTTTTTTTTTTTTTATTTTTATTATTTTTTTTNTTTTTTTTTTTTTTGTTAGATTTAGATACTCTTTCTTGGCACTCTTTTCAAACTTTGTGTCTTGAGGAAGAGTAATCAGAGCTGGAGGAATAATAATCGCTGGGTGGAACTGCTGATGTGTTAATTTTTTTTCTCTACAGAAAGAAATTCAAGCCATGAGTCAGTGCCACCATCCCAACATTGTATCTTACTACACATCCTTTGTGGTGAAAGATGAGCTTTGGTTGGTGATGAAGTTACTTAGTGGAGGTGAGTGGTCCCATTTCTTTACACTAAAAGGCAATGTTAAAAAAAGCTGGCTTCCTGGATGATACCCTTTCCTTTGTTTGCCTCCCAAACTTATTAATGAAGACATTTTAATAACAATTTTTGAGCTTAGAAATAGCTTCTCTTGTTATGTATGTCAGTAATAAAACCTTTTCTTCCCCTCTTTTGTGTTTGATAGCATTTCATAATTATTTAGTATTTATTTGCTGAGCTTGAATATTTGAAAACTGGTTCTCGTGAGCACTGATGTAGTTGAAACCACCAGAAACTTCTAGAAAACAAACCTCATTGTGATCTTATCAAATGATGGAGTGGTGCTTCTTGGGACATGTTATCAGAAGTTTCTTCATCTTTGCTCTGTAAGCCTTGAATAAGCTATTTGAACTGGGGAGTCTGCATCCAGCTCCACTGAGCCCAACCATTTCCACTGGCTTTATCATGAGACTTTCAGCTCTTCTTACAAGGCTGGTTCCTTGACCTTTCTCACTTGCAGCTTGGAGGCCTGCCTGATGCTGATGGCTCTTTGGTAACCAGCCATTCCATTGATTTTGGCTGCCCTTGTGAGGAGCTTTAAATCACCTCTATTTTAGGCAGAGCTACTTCTGTAATGTCAGTGTATAGCCTTGAAAAGGGAGGAGAACAGCAGGGTGAGTTTAGCTTGATTTGTATAGTGTCCTTACTCAGAACTGGATTATTTCCCCCCATTTTCAGTTGACCAAATAACTGGGAATACTTAAGACAAACTCAGATTGCTGTCTGTTGAACACAGAGGCAGGGAACGTCTCCCTTTCTGGATTTATTCTCTCAGATACTGGAGTTTCCTTTTTTTTTTTTTTTGAGAGTGAGTGTGAAAACTTCAGTTAAAACTTCAGTAAAGCTGAATTTGATGTTGCAACATATTCCAAGAACCCTGTTTAAGTTACAGTCTTAAAAAAAAAAAAAAAAGAGATTTGGGTTCTGGATGATAATGCAGGAGGTGTTGCTAAATCTTAGGCTTGTCTTCAGGAAGAATTGATTTTCTTGGCCCCCTAGTGAAAAGAAATTGAAAGATGGAAAAAAGAAAAAACCCAACTGTTTTCTTGCTTTTCATAAAAATTTCTTGGCTTTTCTGCTTTTGGCTTAATACTGAGAAGATGATGTGGAAAAATCTGGCTAAACCTATTGGCTTTCTTCACAAGAGTTCAACAGTGACCATTAAACGTGTCTTTTGAAGGTCTTGTGTAGAGAATTTTAGCAGTTCTATTGGGAATGCTCGAATTTTATGCCAACTTGAGTCTGTCTTAAATGGATTTTTAATGTCTCATGTGCTTATGTGTCATTAAATCATCCCATCCCTCTTCCTGGAGGGATACCTAACAGGTCATTAAAGATGAAATTGCTCTTTGTGTTTAGAAAAGAATTCCCTGCCAGCTGAATGCAAGTAGTTTTGCTGTGTCTAAAAAGTGTATATAAGGGAGGGATTGGCATTTCAAGAGTGCAGGAGAAACAGCAGCTTGTTCTTGGCCTCTTTCAAGACAGCAGAAAACATCCCTAAATTAAATGCACAGTTACCTTTGCTACTATTTTCTGTCAGAGATTAGAATTGTCCTTGATTCTCCAAATGTTGCTTTTGTTTTGTCCTTTTTGGGGGTGGGGTAAAAGTGGACACAGAAAAAAAACCCTCTATTGACTAACCTCTTTCATTGTCAAGGTACCAGAAATGTAAAGAGCAGGCTAGAAAATTTCTGGGAAAGTAATCATTGCTTCAGAACCAACCTCTTGGAGTTGTGAATGATGATGTTTTGTCAATTTAATATTAATTTGGAATAGGCTTCTGTGCTTTGTAGATAATTGACCTGTGTGCAGCTCTGGCACTAAATTGGGTGCTTTCAATGAAGTACTGCTGTGAAATTGTGAAGATAATGAGGGGTTGGAGCACCTTTCAAGGACAGGCTGAGAAGTCTCCAGGAAAGCTGCTTGCCAGGGCATGGAGTGATAGGATGGGAGGTAATGGTTTTGAACTAGAAGAAGGTAAATTCATAGAATCATAGAATAGTGCAGTGCAACAGACCCCTTCTCACCAGACTTTCACTATTTGAGAAACACCATTGTAATTATCTATGGTGAGAGTAAGACCATAGAATCATAGAATAGTTCAGGTTGGAAGGGACCTTAAAGATCAAGTACCAACCTCCCTGCCATAGGCAGGGACACCTCCCACTACATCAGGCTGCTCAGTGCCTTGTCCAGCCTGGTCTTAATCCCCTCCAGGGATTGAGGGGGCATCCACAACCTCTTTGGGCAACCTCCTCCACTGTTTCACTACCCTCACCATAAAGAATTTCTTTCTTATATCTACCCTGAATCTTCCCCCTTCCAATTTACATCCATTATNCTCCAACAGCTCAATGTCCTTCTTGTGTTGAGGGCTCCAGAACTGGACACAGTGACTCCAGGTGGGGTCTCACCAGAGCCCCTGTAGAGGGGCAAAATCACCTCTCTTGACCTGCTGGTCACGCTTCTCTTGATGCAGCCCAGGATTTGGTTGGCTTCTTGGCTGCAAGTGGCAGGTCAGATACCATGATGCAATTTTTCACTGGGAAGATGGTGGGATAGTGTTCTAGGTTGCCCAGAAAGGTGGTGTAGGCCCCATCCCTGGAGGCATTCCAAGATGTCCCTGCACACTGCAGAGGGCCTACAGAAAGGCAGGGATATCACTTTTTAATAGGGTACAGGATGGCAGGACTAGGAGTAATAGATGCAGATTTGAAGAGGGTAGATTTAGCTGGATATAGAAAAAAATTCTTTACTGTGAGGGTGATAAGACATTGGAACAGGTTGCAAGGGAGGTTGTGGATGACCCCTCAATCCTTGGAGGTGTTTAAGGCCAGGCTGGATGAGGCATTGAGCAGCCTGGTCTAGTAGGAGGTGTCCTTGTAGCCCATGTTAGAGGGATTGGAACCAGATGATCTTTAAAGGTCCCTTCTGACCCAAACCAGTCTATAACTATATTATCTCAATGTTTATCTAATTCTGATGTTTATGTCAGAGACTTGAGTCATACAACAAATGATGGAGTAGTAGCAGTGTAATCCATCCCCTCCAGGGCTTTCATGAACCAGTGTTAAATTTTATCACTTAAAATGAAGCATCTTGGGGACTGAAGAATTGCTAAAATAGATGTAAAAGCTTTAAGAATGACCTGTCATTTCTTCTTATGCAGGAAGGTGCCTTGAGAGGTTGTTTTTAGCTGTTTCCACTGTTTACTTTCTTTTGTGGCTGTACTTCAGAAATCTCATTGATGGGTGAAGAAACTTATATGTGGAAGCTTTGTGACTGAAAGGGACTTCTTCATTCACTTTTAATGAGACTATTTCCAGTTGATTTTAGTCTTAGTGATTTATATAACAAGATACACTTTAAAAATACTTCTGTTTCCTTTCAGGTTATTTCTTATCAGAAATAAACTGCCTGTTTTGTAGCCACCTGTCTTCCAATGTGGGGAAAAATAACAATCTGAGTTTCTTACTAGGAAGAATCTTTGAGCTGTTTCCTCCCCTTTGTTTTCAGAAAGGGGAGGGAGAAGGAAAAAAGCCCAAACCAGTGTGCAAGCTGACTCTTTTATCCCACCTAACTCTTCAGAGAACATGAACTGAAACTTGTGCATCCCAGTAATCACACAGCAGATGTAGTTTGATTCTGTGTCTTGATTGTGGCTTTTATACTTGAGAATTTCTTCTGAGTAAGAGCTCAGAATCTTATTGCTCCTTTTCCCTCAGGGTCAGTGTATACTGGCATCTGTTTTGGGGCTGAAACTAGTTTTAATTTCAACCAAATTACAGTGATCTTATTACTTTGATAACCAGCCCACAAGACAGACCAGCTTGTAATGAAAGCCTTGTTTTAAATTGTTTGAAGTGCACTTTAATTTTTCTGGTTGCACAAATCTTGAAACCTTAACCCAGTCACATAAGCAAGTATTTGAGAAATTTCTCTTAGGGGGAAAAAATACTGTAAATCCATGAAGTGTTGTTCTCTAAGCTTTTACATGATCCTTGGGGTCCCTTCCAACCTGGGTCTTCTGTGATTCTGTGATCTGTGATTCTTTGTAAATACTCTGGTGGAAGATACCATTTTCCATCTTGGAAGGTTGTTGGCAATGATGATGTACTGTGAGCTGTTTGTGGGACTGCTAATGTTCATCAGAATCAAGTTAGGCTGGTTGAAGTTCCTGCTGGAAGTGGTTCCAACTGGTAGATTTGACACCAGAGCAGATGCGGAGTTGTTGCTGATGGCAGAAATATGCCCTGTGATGCAGCTGGGAGTGACAAGAGATGCTGGTGTGTCCAATTACACTGTGACATCTCTTTCAGACCTGGTGCTGCATGCCTGGGATGGGTTTGTGAAGTATCTGCAGTTTCTATTCCCTTCAGTAGAAATTTCAGCTCCTTCTTCCAATGATGAAAGTGTTTTGTGGGGATCTAAGCTTAGCAATATGAATGTGGCACCCCTGGCCTTTGGACCAGTGTTACTCCAAGTTCAATGGCTTTTTCTAGACAGCTGCTGACCTGCTCTCTGCCTTGCTGGCATTCCCTTATCCTGAATTTTATTGGTGCCTTTTTAAAGCTATCTGAAGCCCAATCCTGCTTTTGAACTCTTGTGGCATTTTAGGAGGAAGAGGAGCAGCTGTCCTTTTGTTCTTGGGCTTTTTTGGATCGTGACCTTTTTGCTCCTCTAAATTCTTCCTGGCTTTAACATGAGCTCTCATGTCACAGGTGACCTAAGGCTGTGGCCAACTCTGCAAAACAGTTGCTTGCATGATACAGTCATCTATGGTGGCTGGCTGCATCACACAACATTTTTTTACTGCCTGATCCTACAGCAGATGAGACCTACAACATATTTTTAAACTGTGTAAATCCTTTAAATATTGAAACACTACCAGATGAGACACTCAGATCTTCTGCCTTCTTGAGGGCTCCTAATTAAATCTGCTAAGGAGATTGCTGTACTGAAACAGCTGAACCTTTTATTTTCCTAAACTTTATCTAATCAGCCTCTTCCTTCAGCCTTTCCTCTTGATTATCTGATGAAGTGTCTGGCCAGAAGTACAGTGAGCCAAACCAAAAGGGAGGAGATATGGTTACTGTTAGGTATCCACTAGGGAGGCAGGACATCTACTTCTCCTTTGCTAATCTCACATCTGGTCTCTCCAAATTCTAGACTTAATGATCAAAGTGTAAGCCACAGGTTCACACAAATCCTTGCATATACACTTGGTTAGTTTGTTAGAAGAGAGCTGTGCTTTTTGGGGTCTATCTGTAGGGTTTAAAAAATCTATTTGTAGAGACACAACTTAATTTCAGACAATTAAGGATGGGATAAGTCAGAAGCAGGAGGTGTCAGAGACTGCAAGATGACAGAATGCAGAGTGTGCAGATGTGCTGCTACTTCTAGCGAGACTAAGAAAAGTAGCAAAAAGTAGTTTGTTTTGAGGTTTTCTCTTATAAATGCCTCTGTCTCAATCAGTAGGCTGATTTGCCCCCAGTATTTATCTTCTGGCCTTAATCTTATGTCTTAGCCATCCATGAAAGTGCTCTAGAGAGGAGTAGGCAAGAAGTGTGAGTATCCTTAACTGTTCTTCAGTGCTGAGGTGGTTTTGCCAGAGTTAAGGAGCAACTTCAAAGGCAGAAACCCCAGCCATTTACTTAAGTGTCTCTTCCTTTGTTTTGTGTAATTTGTTCTTTCCTTTACTTCGGTGCTCCTTTTTGCTGTATTCCTCAGCCTCAAACGTACTGAATCCAAGCAGCTGTTCCTTTTTCTTTTGTCTTTTCTTCCTCCTTTTGTCAGAGGCTGACATGATGCAGGTTTAATTCTTGGCTCGAAAATGCAGGTTCGTTGAAACCCCTGGCTTCTTCTGTGATGTCTTAAAAGAAGCAACAGGGAATCCTGCCAACTCCTGATTCTCAAAGATACAGCATGTTAAATGTTGGTGTCCACCAGGCTTGGGTCAGATCTTGGTTGTCACAAAATGGTGTAGGGATTCCCATTGCTGTTTTCCAGCCTATTTGTGCCAGTCATCTGAATGGCAAATCAGTGCAGGTACTGGTCCTTATTTCTTGAAAATTAGAGTATTAAATTTTCTTCCTCTGCTTGCCAATTTGCATTTGACTTAGGCCATATCTTTGTCCTGTCACTTGGGTTACAGTATAACGAGCAAGGTTTGGTTCCCACAGCAACTAGCCCTGCTGTGCATTTCTTTTGCCTCTGGGGGCGTGTGAAATTCCAGCCCTAATACTTCCACATTTATCTGGAATCTCGGTCTAAACAAGCTCTCCTTTCTGTTCAGGTTTTCCACCTTTCTCTGCTTCAGCCCCTTTCACTGAAGCATCCAGCAGCATGGCTAACTCATGGACGATTTCTTCCTCCTCTAAGGAGAAAAATGAGGAGCAGGGTTCCTAAATGCCATTACTGGTGCTCAGTGGAGGTGAGGTCAGAGAAACGTGCTCTGGATTTGGAGTAGAAAGCCTCGATGTTTTGTGATGGCTTGTTGTTGCAAGTGAATTAATGAAACAATTAGGACTTCTCAGCCCGAGGGTGCGATTACACACAAGTTTCCTTCACCTCAAAAGCTGGCTTAAAAGGAGTTCCTGGATGCTGGGACTCCACCCTGGAAAACTGGATTACCAGTGATCTCATTTACTGTATGGCTTGGTAAGCAGATGCGTTGGCACAACAGGGAGGTGGTGAGCCATGGAAATCTTTAATCTCATTTTGTTGCTGAAGAAAACACAGGAGTAGTGCAAAGTTCCTTCAACATGAGGAAGAAGCTCTTCCCCATGAAGGTGATGAGACACTGGCATGGGTTGCCCAGAGAGGTGGTGGAACTGCTAATGTTCATCAGATTCAAGTTAGGCTGGTTGAAGTTCCTGCTGGAAGTGGTTCCAACTGGTAGATTTGACACCAGAGCAGATGCAGAGTTGTTGCTGATGGCAGAAATGTGCCTGTGATGCAGCTGGGAGTGACAAGAGATGCTGGTGTGTCTGGTTACACTGTGACATCTCTTTCAGACCTGGTGAAATAGAATCATAGAATAGTTTGGGTGGGAAGGGACCTTAAAGATCATAGAGTTCCAGGCCTGGAGACATTCAAGGCCAGGTTTGATGAGGCTCTGAGCATCCTGATCTAGTGTAGGATGTCCCTGCATTCTTCAGGGGAGTTGTACTAGATGACCTTTNTTGTTGCTGAAGAAAACACAGGAGTAGTGCAAAGTTCCTTCAACATGAGGAAGAAGCTCTTCCCCATGAAGGTGATGAGACACTGGCATGGGTTGCCCAGAGAGGTGGTGGAACTGCTAATGTTCATCAGATTCAAGTTAGGCTGGTTGAAGTTCCTGCTGGAAGTGGTTCCAACTGGTAGATTTGACACCAGAGCAGATGCAGAGTTGTTGCTGATGGCAGAAATGTGCCTGTGATGCAGCTGGGAGTGACAAGAGATGCTGGTGTGTCTGGTTACACTGTGACATCTCTTTCAGACCTGGTGAAATAGAATCATAGAATAGTTTGGGTGGGAAGGGACCTTAAAGATCATAGAGTTCCAGGCCTGGAGACATTCAAGGCCAGGTTTGATGAGGCTCTGAGCATCCTGATCTAGTGTAGGATGTCCCTGCATTCTTCAGGGGAGTTGTACTAGATGACCTTTGAAGGTCCCTTCCAACTCTCATTTTATGAAGGTGCAGGACGTTGAAAGAGATGGTTTTAATGGGTTGTTGTGTGGGGTGCAAGATAGGATGGCATTTTCTTGGTTTCAAGGCCATTGCAATGCTTTGCATGAATGCAATATTGTAAAATTAATCCTCAATTTCTAAGAGGAATATTCAGTCTGGTCATGGATTTATTGTGTGTTCATTGCACAGTTACTGCTGCAGTGGGTGGAAATCAAGTACTTCCTTCCGGAAAGTTGGAACTGACTTCTGTGGGTCTGAGTGAGGCCAAATCAGCTCTGCTCTAGCCATGATGAAATGGGAAAGGTGAACTTCTCTCTACTCCTGCAGGACAGTGGAGGGAGCAATAGGGTATCTGCTCCGTTTGTGCTACTGGACAGATATTACTGTGTCTGCAGAAGTGGTGTCAGCAATAAGGACTCCCACATAAGTTGCTCACAGCATGTTTCTCTTTGACCTGCAATAGCTCCAGGTTGGGTAATTCTCTGTACAGCCAGTTCCCAATGAATTCTGCTCCAAAACCTTGTGAGTTAGAAGAGACAACCATTTTTATTTCAATTGCTGTGCAGTTTGCACTGAGAGATTGTGGTTTGATAACTAGATGTCACACAGCAATTGGCAGCAGAAGGAGACTGAGACACATCACCTCCTGATGAATGATGGAGAATGCTAAATGCTTTATCATATTGCACATATCTTGGAGGCTTCCTGTCCATGTGCTGCTCAGTGTATATTTGGGCATGAGTTTATCACTGCATTTTTTCCACATCAATCTCTAAATGTCCCCTCCTTTCTTTTGTCTTCTGTTGGGCTTTCAGATCAGTTACTCATCACCAGACTTCTTTAAACATCCTTATTAATGACGGCATTATTTATATTTACATTTAAGGATTTATTTCTGGCTCTTCCCTCTGTCTTGTCTTGCCTTTTCCTGGTACACTTCCCCTTCTGGGCTTGGAAGGGCTTTCCAGTCATCTTCTGCCAAACTGAATTTCTTTTTCACTTAAGCCTGACCATCCTGTTGTGTGAATCTGCAGCTTCTACTTGTGCACTTCTAATGAGAAAAATCAGGAGGGATCTGTTATAGTCAAACACAGTGCCCTGTATAATATACACCAGTGTACTTCAGGGCATTATCTGAAGTAGAAGCCATATTCTAGGAAGGAATTTAAAATAAAAAACCAACCCAAAACATTGTAGTGGATTTTTTTTTGGCTTGATAATGTGGTAACTGTTCTCTGGCACAGATTGAGTGCTTTATTTGACTAGGATGAACCTCATCTTCTGGCCCCTAAATTTTGGAAAATGTTTATCTTGTTCAGTCTCGTTGTGTATGTAAAAGCACAAATCTTTAATGAATTATAGAATCATAGAATAGTTTGGGTTGGAAGGGACCTTACAGATCATCTAGTTCCAACCCCCCAGTGGTGTCACTGTTTAATGAAAATAAGTCTGCTTCTATGTCTCTGCCACCTGCCCTCTTCCAGGCTTTTTTGGGGGTACTTGAAGGCAAATATTGGAAAATGTAGATAGCTGAGGTACAAATCTTGAGTTACAAGATAAAACCTGCAGCTGATAATTCTAGGCTTTCTCATTTGTTAATATTAGCCTTTGAAAGGGTCTCCATCTCCAGTTAGTTACTGAATCAGCTTACTGGTGCTCCCTTTTCTTCATCATGTTCTTGAATTTAAGTGCAACAAAAAACCCTATAAAATCAAAACAAACCTTGAAGTTACATTATAGCATAGATCTGACTATGTTGAGATGTATTTTTCTGCTGTTACTCTTAAAACTAGTTTGAAAGCTGGCTCAGAAGCTGTGCAGAATGAGAAATCATACTGTTTTTTGAAACAGTTGGTAAAGTAAGTGCTCTTGTATAGGTCAGATTTTGGTTCCAGTTCAACTGAATTAGTTTCCAGTTAATTTCTAGGAGTTAATGTATTGCTGGATTGGGAACAGGACACTATGTGCAAAGTGGTTATTTTCCCCCTTAGGCGAAGGATGGAGGCTCTGACCTACTGCTCTACTGCTCCTGCATCAGGCAGTTGGTTAAGGGAGAAAATTTGTTTACATCCTGAGGTAGCAGAGGTCATACCCTACTGAGTATATCATATGTATAACTGAGATCCTCAGCACTAGAAGGACAGGGATCTATTTGAGCTGGTCTGGAGAAGGGTCCTGAGGATGGTCAGAGAGCTTGAGCACCTTTCCTATGAGGACAGGCTGAGAGAGTTGGGGCTGTTCAGCCTGGAGAAGGTTGGAGACCTCAGAGTAGCTTCCCAGTACCTGAAGGAGCTACAGGAAGGCTGGGGAGGGACTGTTGGAAAGAGCATGGAGTGATAGGACCAGGGGCAATGGTTTTTAACTAGAGCAGGGCAGGTTGAGATTAGTCATTAGGAAGAAGGCCTTTGAAGGTCTGTTCCAACTCAATGCATTCTATGATCCTCAGAAACAACTGCATTTTGGCATCAGCCTCATAAATTCTATGCAGTATCTTCTTTCTAGCAGGAAATCTTTACCTCAGTAGTGGAATTCCCATGATTTAGGGGGTCATAGTAGCTTTGAGGTTTCTTGATGGGCATTTGGGTGTTCAGTTGCTCCATGTTAGGCCAGAATGGCAGAAGATTTTGAACACAGCATGAATCAGTGTGTGTGGAAATGCAACTTGGCTTCCTTTATTTTATCCTGTGGTGCTGGGCTTCATGAATTTGCAGTTGAGTCAGGAGGCAGTTACGGATCTGTGAGGTGAAAAAAAGAAGTTTTATTATATTGTGGTGCTAGTATTAAAATTTTTTCCCTGTACAAACAAAATAGGCTGATCCAAATTGCACTTTACAATTACAGAATTGCTTATGTTAGATGATAGCTCTCAGTTCTGAGTCCATCCATCAACCTCTCTGACATTAACCATCTCAAAAAGCTATCTCTAAGCTCTGTCCACCTGTCACTTAAATGTTCCAGGGGTGGCCCCTCAGCCACTTTCCTGGCAGCTTGTTCCAATGCTTGGTAACTCTTTTAGTGTGATAGTTTTTCCTTGTACCTTGTCTAACTATCTTCTGGCCCAACTTGAGGCTATTTCAGGTAATTGCAGAGAGTGATGAGATCTCTCCTCACCTTCCTTTTCTCCAGGCTGAGCACCCCCAGCTCCCTCAGCTGCTCTTCATCAGTCCTGCGCTCCAAATCCCTCATTAGCTCTTGATGTTCTCCAGCACTTCAGTGCCCAAAACTGAACACAGCACTTCAAGTTTCTTGGGTTCTCACCAGTTTCTTGGGTTGCTCTTCTACTGCCTTTTTGATGTTTCTGTAGAAGGCTGGCAAATTCCTCCACTACTTTGAATATCTAGATGTGAAAGTGGGTTTTAAATAAATGTGCTTAAAAAGGCTGGGCTGGGATCAGATATAGTGTGGATGTGAATCGTTCCTTTCACAATGAAGGCTGGCTCTGTACATGCCCTCTTGTCAATCTAACCCCCACCTCCCATTTCTGGGTTAATTACAACCTCTGACTTGGCTAAATACAGGATTTTTTTTTTTAATTTTTTTTTTTTGACCAAATGAATTTGAGCACCATATGATCTGCCTCCTCATGTTCCCTGGGCCCTTTGCAGGAGGGAGGAAAATGTTTTTGAACAAAGTCTGCTAACAGAGTTGTGGGTGGAAAGAGGACAAAATGAGTATGTGGAGAACCACATATTTTCACTGGACTTCTCAAACAAGTGACAGTTTTTTCTCTGGATAAAGTCACATTTGAGGGGAAAAACCTGAACACTGAAAGTGGAAGGTGGGTTTTGGTGGCATTTTTCTTTGGTGTCAGACAAATTCTTGCTCAAAATAAGAGCCACTGAGGTTTGCAAGCGTATTAAAGTATGCCTACATGACAGGCTGAATTCCAGGTGAGTCCTTGTGACACACAGCAGAGGAGTTTTCCTAGATGCTGGCACCTAAAGGTGATATTTCAGTGGAGGAGAGTGTGCTCTTTCTATTGGGATTTTAGTATTTCCTTTGATAGAGATGCTTGCTTCCATGCAGGAAGTCTAAAGTATGTTGAAACAGCCTCAGTTACTGCTGGTGAAACCTTTGGCTAACTAATTTCAGACCAGTGTCAGAAATAACTGAAGATGAGTGTGTTTCCATACTTGGACAGGATGAAGGAAGGCGGAACACAACAAGAGTGGTGTTGTATAAAATGTTGAGGGGCTGTTATGCATCTTCATTTCTATTTTTTAATGTTTGTTGCATCATAGAATGTGTTGAATAGGAAGGGACCTTCAAAGGCCACCTAGTCCAACTCCCCTGCAGAGACAGGGACATCCTGCACTAGATGAGGTTGCTCAGAGCCTCAGCAAGCCTGTCCTTGAATGTCTCCAGGGATGGGGACTTAACCACCACTTTGGGTAACCCTCATGGTTATTGTTAATTTTCCTTGTTTTTGCTGTATGTTAGTGTCTCTGTATTCTTTGAGTCCAGCACAGGTATTTTGGGAAGAGGAAGCTGGGCGTGCTGCTCATGGCACCCAGGAAACTGGACTAATCACTTGGTGCATTCAGAAATGTGCTCTCCCTTCTCCTTCTCTTCCTTTCTTTCTTTGCCTCATACTCCTCTGTTCAGAAGTTCTGCTCTCTCCTAACCAAGCATGCATGAAGGCTCTGAGTAACCTGATCTAGTGCAGGATGTCCCTGCTCACTGCAGGGAGCTGGACTAGATGCCCTTTGAAGGTTCATTCCAGCTCTGTGATTCTATGGTTGCTTTTCTTCCCCTCCCCTGAGTTTATTTTTGTGGTGGATTTAGTTGGGTGGCTTGGTGTCCTCCTTAAGCACCAATGCGTGAGCAGGTGTGAAGCGTGTGGCTGGGCTCAGAGAAGAGACTCTGCTACCTGCAGAGATGATCTCAGCATGTACCAATTCCCACAAAATAAGGCACACCATGCATCCAGGTAATTGCTTTCTGTGCAGTTTGAATGAAGCAAAACAAACCTTTCCACCTGTGTGTTTGGTTTGAACCATGCAGCCTTTTTTTTTTTGTGGGAGAATCCAGAATTAAAACACCTTGCTGAGCACAAAGTGATCCGTGGGATGGTTTTAGCCAAGAGATTCAAATAGGGTAGTTAATAAATTGCATTTTCAAGGGGGAGAACGTTTTTGTCAACCTGAATGAAAAGAAAAACTGAAAACCTGCATTTTCCTGCTTGCTTTGAGAGTTTTGAGGTGGAACCTGTAATTTCCCCATTGGCCAAATTCATGAGAGTAAATTCTCAGCTTTCACTGTAATTCAGATAGGGAAATATTTTGATTCTTGCAAGGGTTGATTGATTATGTGTTAGGAAGAATGAAATTTGAGCTTTCCTGAACTAGCTGATTGTGTGCTGAGATGTTCTTGCTGTTCAAAGACAGTTAAGGCTGGAATTTGTGTTGAAAGGGACCTTTCAGATTGAGTCCAACCATCCACCCAGCACTGACAAGAATTGTCCACAGACTGTATTTCTAAACTCTCTGCCTGTCTCTTAAATATCTGCAGGGATGGTGCTTCAACCACTTCCTGGGCAGCCTGTTCCAATGCTTAATAACTCTTTCTATAGAAAAAAATTTCCTAACTTAGAGAGCTAAGCCTCCCCTGGCACAGCTTGAGGCCATTTCCTCATGTCCCATTGCCTGTTACTTGAAAGAATGACTTCCATCTCTTCACATCCTCTTCTCACACAGATGTTTAGAGCAAGGAGGTCTCCCCTCAGCCAGTTGTGCCTGTTTCTTATTCTTGAAGAACTTCCTAATACTGCTGATGTTGCTTTGTGTCTGTAGCTATAAAAATCCTAGTAGCTGACTATCATAGAATCATAGAATAGTTTGGGTTGGGAGGGACCTTAAAGATCATCGAGTTCCAACCCCCCTGCCATAGGCAGGGACACCTCCCACTGCATCAGGCTGCTCAGTGCCTTGTCCAGCCTGGCCTTAAACACCTCCAGAGAGGGGGTATCCACAGCTTCTCTGGTCAGTAAACCATAGAAACCCAAATTTAAAGGGGCTAAATAGCACAGGCTTTGAAAATGGGCTTAGGCATTCTGTGCTGGAGCAATAAAAATACAGTCAGAAGACTTGTCTTCAGTCCAGATGCAAAGACAAAGGATGCAGTACCCAATGGATCATGAAAACGGAACCTTGCCCAAATGACGTGTTCCTGGTCACAGGTTCTGTTTATTCCTGGGTGGAATTCAAAGAGGTGGTTTGCCCTGTAAAGCTTGATTTGTCATTCAGGGTGATGTCATTCACACCCTGCTTGGGAGAGAGCCTGATGTTTCTAGGGAAGGTTCTAAGCTCTTCCAGTTCTATATGCAGCAAAGTGTCTTATTGTCACTTGTTTTCTATTTAATAATTTCCACTTTTTTTTTTCCTTTTAAGGTGGTGTCATCCCTTAACACATTAGATTTGACTTGCTATTACCTTACGTTGAGTTTATAAGAGCTGAAAAAGAAGGTCTAATTTTATCAAGCTTCTTGTCTTAGGCTTGTGAGTGCTGGCAGCCTCTTGCTTTTTCCATTTCCCCCAGTGCTGAAACAGCTGTAAGCATCAGTATCTACTTAAAATCCTTCCAAGGGGCCTGTGCACATACCCTTTGCATTTTCACTTGTTCAAATAAGTTTTCATTTAGGATTTTTATAGCCCACCTCAAGGATATGCACCCCTATAAGGGCTTACGTAGATATCGTAGTCTCTGCCTTCTTGCCACTGGCTCCAGCTCTTGACTAATTCTGGACATCATTGTTTCCCTTCCCAGTAAATTCCTTGGACTTCAACTTAAGTGATTTAAAAATACACTCAGCTGTGAATGGGTTCTTCTAGTTTCAACTAATGTGTGTAACTGTTTTTTCTAGGCTCCGTTCTGGATATTATAAAGCACATCGTGGCCAAAGGAGAGCACAAGACTGGTGTCCTGGATGAACCCTGTATAGCCACGATCCTTAAGGAGGTGCTGGAGGGGTTGGACTACCTGCATAAAAATGGACAAATCCACAGGTATTTTTCTTTCTTTTATCCTATTTTCCCCCAAATATTTATTGCTGAAACAGCACATGCAGCCTCATCCTAAACCCAGCTGTGATGACATGGAAAGGAGAAAAAAATTAAGATCACAACTTGATCAAAACTTGGAATTCAGTTCTGTGTGGTTGTTGCTGCTTTAGGGAATCCTATGATCAGGCCAAATTTTGGTAGACTTTAGAGTGTCAAGAGTTCTGTGATAAAGAACCTTTTTCCAACTGTCAGCATCTGGTTTTTGAAGCTGGAAAACTGCAGCTGTTTTTGTTTCTTGCAGAGCTGCAGATCACCACAAGTACTGTGTAAGAAATGTTGAGCAACTTAATAAGGAGCTCTTCAAACTCTTTATTTTTTAAGTCTTGCTGTAACTTCAGTGTAATGAACTAGGATTTGGGTAATTTTGTTTAAAAAAAAAAAGGAGGAATTAGTGGAAAAACTCCTCCTGCAGGCAAAACATGGCCTGTGATTTGTTGGATCAGTAGGATGTGTGTGTGGGGTTTTGTGCTGCTGTGTTGTTTGGGAGGTGTTTTTAAATCTTGTTTTCCTCTCCCCTACTGTCAAGGTGTGGTGTAGTTCAGGAAGTCAGTATGTTCTGCTGTTGAAAAGAATAAGATTTTCAATCCTAATTATGTGCTGAAAATAGAATATACTGCTTGTGGGTAACATACATCATCCCCACCACAGGCTGCTGCTGGGAACAAGGGCTGCCTCTTTCTTGAGGCTCTTGTGAGCTTGGCTGCCTTCTGGTACAATGCCATTATAAGCATTGCTGCTGCTGTGCTGGAGTAAGTTTCTATCCCCATGTGATAGCTGAGGAGGTAACTCTCTTTTGCCAAAATGTTATTTTAATAAGAAAGTCCAAGAAGCATTTATTTCATGTTTTTGGTCTAACAGACTGGGATTTTTTTCATAGGTTGCTTTGGGTTACAAAGAAAGAAAGGGTTGGAAACTGGTTCTGGAGAAATTCTTTTCCCTGAAAGGAGTCTCAAATTTCAGTTTCCAGCCTCTCTTAAAATTCTCATTTACCAAGAGTTGTCTTCATTGAAAACAGGTTTCATTTCACGGCTGGGTGTTTTACTTTGCTTTTTTAGAGATAAGACTTCACAGAGCTCTGGGAAATTAGAGTAACAGACCAACTTACTCATGTAGTGATTTTTCACTCTTGCCATAAGTAATTTATAAAACCATGCTCATCTGACTTGCAGATGATTTGCTTGACTGATTTAGTTCATCTTCTGATCCAATGAAGTGAAAATATTAATCCTAAAGCAGCAGCATCTTGTAAATTCCAGTTTTTCTGAAGATGCCAAATAATGATGGCAAAGGTGGGTTCTGTTTGACTTGCTGGAGTGAAACAGCAAAACTAGTAACTCTGGTAAAAGTTATAGAGGATATATTTTTGTGTTGGATTTTCTTATACTTGGCCAAAGTAAGATATTCACATGAGGTTCAAACTGCTTTGTCTGAAGATGTGATTCATATTGAATCATATGGAAGCAAACTGAACCAAACCTTCTACAACACTTCTTGTCCTGCTTGTTGAGAGCATTCTGTCCTTATTTAGGGGACTTAGACAAAGAAATCAAGACTGTTTAAGATACTTTCCCCTTATTTAGGGGATTTCAGCAAAGAAATCAAAGCTGTGTCATTGCTGCAGCCTCAGGTTGCAGTTCTGTGTCAGCTACTTCATGTCTCTATATTTTGGGGATGCTCCAATGGTTGTATAATATTATATATAAAAAAAAAAAGTTTGGGTTACTTGTATGGTCTGGGAAACTTTGAGAACTGGTAATAGGAATGATACAGAAGGAAAACTTTGTAGTTTCCTACCTGTGATGTAAAGGATGGGCTTTTTACTCTTGGCAGAAAGCAAACTGACATGCCTTTGAGGGGTGAAATGTATTTCCTTAATGGAGTCAGTAGTACTGTTTTGTGTTTTATCCAGATGTATGTGCAGTGCTGAGAAAACCCACAGTAAATAGCTGTAGTGCAGGTGGGACCTTTCATCATACACAGGAATATCTGTATGGTTTTCCCATCTTCCTTCCTGCTGGGGATGGTGAATTGGTCACATCTGATGGGAAAGGCAGGTGGAAATCTTGCAGTTGTGCCAGAGAGATTCTGAGAGGAAGTATTGAAAATAACTAAATTTTGGTCCCCTGGGTTGGCTTAAAGTATCTGCCTCTGGAGGAAACTGAATGCATCAGGTAATGGCTGAAGGGCTGAATATTGTGCCTGTGGTGTGGGACAGCTGTGGCTGAATTGAGCTTTGGGCCAAAGGAAAGTCAAACTGGGAAGGGCCAAAACCAGTGGTTTTGGTTAGACCTGGGCCAATCAACCCAAAGCTGCCATCCAGCAAAGTATTCAGCTGGTTCCACTGGATATCCTCACTCCCTTTGTGGTACAGCTAGGAGAAAATGACTTCATGAATCATGGCAATCAGAGTCATAGAGTTGGAAGGACATTTAAAAGTTTTCTAGTCCAGTCACCCCATAGTAAAGCAAAGACATCTTGCACAAGGAGTGAAGCTTCCACCGCTTTTCTGGGCAGTCTGTGCCAGTGTCTTGCTGCCTTCATGGTGAAGAATTTCTTCCTAATATCCAGTCTAAACCTGCACTGCTCTGGTTTAAAACCATTGCTCCTTGTCCTATTGCTTCATGTTCTGGCAAACAACCCCTCCCCAGATTTCTTGTAGGCCCCTTCAGATACTGGGAGGCCACTGTGAGGTCTCCCTGGAACCCTCTCCTCTCCAGCCTGAGCACCCCCAACTCTCTCAGCCTGACACAGAATATCAGAGATTGGAAAGGACCTTGAAAAAACACCCACTCCAATCCCCCTGCTGGAGCAGGAACACCTAGACCAGGTCACACAGGAAGGCATCCAGGTGGGTTTTGAATGTCTCCAGAGAAGGAGACCACACAGCCTCTGTGAGCAGCCTGTTCCAGTGTTCTTTCACCCTCACCTGGAAGGAGTTGTTTTTTTCTTCCTTATATTTCTGTGAAACCTCCTGTATGTTTTGGCTTGCACCCCTTGCCCCTTGTCCTATCATAGGATGCCACTGAGAAGAACCTGGCTTCATCCTCATAGGAGAGATGCTTGAGCTCAGATCATCCTTGTGGCCCTCCTCTGGAGCCCTCTCCAACAGGTCCATGTCCTTCTTGTGCTGAGGGCTCCAGGGACTGGTTGCAGTACTCCAGGTAGGATCATGTGAGAGCAGAGTTGAGGGGCAGAATCAGGAAATTGAAGGCAGAAATGGATGTAATTAGATTCTCTGACTTTGAGTAGCTGAGCTGGTGGCAAAGCCCCAAGGACAAATATCTGGACCCAAATATAATTTTGTGGATGTTGCTGACCTGAAGCTTGTTACTGCTCTAAGTCCTCAGTGAGATCAGAGAATATGTGTCTGACAGCAGAGCTGCTCAATACTTGTAAATTATGTATCATCTTAAATGGCTAAATTAAGTTAACACATGGAAGAGGGGCTTAATGAAATTCTGCTGCTGCTGGATCTTGCTCATCAGAAGACTCCCTTTAACTTCATGCTGGTTCCAGTTAAGGGATGAGGATCTGGCTTTGGACAGGAGAGGAGCTTGATGATTCTCTAGAGGAGATTAAGCCAAATACCTACTGAAGGCTTAAATTATAGTTTCAATTTTTGTTTATTTTCCTAATTAACAGCCAGGGCAAGGCTGAGGCTTGAATAGATGCCATTGTTCAGCCTTAGTCTCTTGCATTGTCCAAAGTGATATTTATTTATTGACATTCTGTCCTGCAGCAGAGACACCAGGAGGAGCATCCCTCAGGCCCCATGGGGGGCAGATGGTGGCCGCTGCCTTTCCCCACTGGTGTTAAATAAGAGAGTGGGTGGAAGGGGCTAATTAGGGGAGGGGAGGAGTCTCCAGTGGAGCCCAGGTTTGCGGGATTTGGGGGAAAATGGGCTGGAGAAGGGTTGGTGTGGGGCAGAGGCAGGAGATGGGGGAAAAGAGGGGTACATGGAACCTGCCTAGAGGCAAAGTCAGGGTTAAAATGGAAGGACCTGAGTGTTCACAATGAGGGTGGTGAGACACTGGAACAGGTTGCCCAGAGAGGTGATGGAGGCTCCATCCCTGGGGACATCCAAGTCCAGGCTTGCTGAGGCACTGAACAACCTGATCTGTCCCTGCCCATGGCAGGGGTGTTGGAACTAGATGATCTTGAAGGTCCCTTCCAACCCAAACCATTCTATGATTCTGTTGGGAACAGATTCTGGGGCCTTATGGAAATTACAGTTTTATTTTCATGGAAAAGACTTAAGGAGAGGGCAGCATCAATTTTATTTTCATGGAATGCTTTATACCAAGGAAACAATTACAAAATATCCCTGTCTGCCTTCAAAATTCCCACTGCCTCCTGTATCTGGGAGTAGGCAGTTCTCTGCCTTGTTGCCATTATTCCTGGCTTCTTTTCCCCTGCCAGCTGCCACCATCCCCAATTTTCCCTGTGGCACAGTGATCCCAGTGGCTACTGGAAGGAAATCCTTGTGATCCAGCTCAGGTTAAGTGAGTTAAATACCTGGGCAGGAGCCCCAGGACAGAGGGCCACCCTCTCAGAGGTGGCCTTCAGATGAAGCTGTCCTGCAGGCATCTGCTCAGACATAGGAGGTTTATTATGGAAGTAGAGCAAAACTGATGCCCTGAGAGGGGTTGCTCCTGTGCTAATCTTGTCTGGGTGACACACAGGGTATGTTTATATCTCTTCCCCACTTGGACTCTGGTTCCTTTATGTGTGTATGGGGATTAGCAGAAGTTTGAATGACTTGGAAATGAAACTAAAGCAAAAAGCAGCCCGAGAGGTTTTATTGCTTAAAGGGATTTGTTGGAGGGAAGTTCAAGGCTCTTTGAGGTGCTGCAGTCTGACAACTGAATCATGCTGATTAACTGTTACAAGGTCTCTCTGTCTTTCTCCCTATTTTTATCTCTGAGCTTATCTTCTGGTCATGATTAGCTGTTGTGTAACTGAATATTTCAGTTAGTCCAGGTGAAATGATACACTGCTCAACTATAACCAGATTCATGCATTGTGGCATAGGAAATGTGATACATCCTTTTTTCTTTATTAAAAAAAAAAAAAAGAGCTTAGGAAATGGTTTAGGGTTACATATACACTTAGAATATTGGCATGGCAATGTTCCAGCTCCTCTAGTTCTTGGGGGTTGAGATGCAACATTTCATATGCTGGGTTTGATTAGCTTGTGCCCTTCATGCAGCAAGTTTTTTGGCTTTTTTTTTTTTTTTTAATGACTTCTCAAAATAATTTTTCTGGACCACGAGGTGCTGTGGCAGCTGTTTGACTATTGCTTTGAAGAGGCCCTGGAATTTATATTCTTGCTGTGTTTTTATGGCAAATATATCTTTTGGATCTGAATGTATTGGATATATATGATATGATGGATATATTTTGGTGGAACTTATGTAATTCAAGCTTAATACTTGTGCTGGTTTTGACACAGGATTAAAGTTTGTCTGCCTCTTCTAACTTTTTCCAGGAATTATTTTCTTTATTAATAGAGTTGGCTGTTTGTGAGCACACGGGTATCACCAACTCTTGCATGTGGGGTTCTGCAGGAGCACTCCTCCAGTAGCAAATTTAGGGTTTAAGATGGAGCTGAAGGATATATTTTGGCAGAACTTGGCTGTCCTGTGAGATTCGAGCTTAATTTTCATGTAGCTGATTAATGCATTGATAGCCTTGCTGGCAGATATTGTGGTTAAACTGGATTCCAGTATGACTCAAATACTGTACTTTTTCCTTTCAGTAGCAACACTGTAGGAGAATTTCCTATCTATCCTGTCTTGCTTTGGGCAGGGTTTTTTTTGGAATTAAGCTTTAGTAGGGAGGATTGAGGGATGAATAATGGGATGTAGGCCCCTTTACCACTAATTGTCAGTTTGATTGGTTTTTGGTTTTTTTTTTTTTTTTTTTTTTTTTATTAAGGGACTTTGACAT
>VZTY01032182.1:8318-41239 GCA_013400935.1 Turnix velox | reverse complement strand
TTTTTTTTTTTTTGAAGTCAGGACATTAGCAATTTGAAATTTTGCAATTGCTCAGCCATGGGAAGTGGAATATTATATTGCGAAGTCTACTCTCATCTCTTTACTATAAAAAATAGCTTTTAGAGGATGCTTCTAATACAAATTTTTATGTTTTAATGTGTAAACAATTTTGGGGTGTCTTAGAATGGAGGAAGATGCTGCTTCTCTCGTTTATACTGTGGGATTTGTTCCCCCTTATCAGTACCTTGCCATGCAACATGAAGGTCACAAGGATCACTGAATCTCCACCTTCTGTACACTCCAGTCAGACTGGGGCCTATTGTAGTGGTTTGGCAAACCAGCAAGTTCTGCTGGGAGCTGTTTCTTCCAGAAATTCATTGTTAAATGAAAAAAAAAAAAAGTTCTCTGTGTATAAAAAGAGAAAATGTGAACCAGATGTAAATCCTAAATCTACAGATAGCCAGAAACAATAGCTCCTGCAGAGACAGTTTTCCTAGAAATGGGTATAAAGACTGTGTCTGCTCTGAAGCTCCAAAACCTGGCAATTAAAACTCTGGTAGTAAATACTGCTGCTGCTGAGGACAGGAGTGCTGGGCACCCTGTAGAGACTCCAGATTCATGTTGGTGCCTCGACCCTCTGTGACTTCTGTGCTGTGAGATGGTCCAGACAGCAGCTCTCAGGGTGATACCTGAAGCTGAGCACTTGCTTGGGGACTGTTACTTTCAGGGTCTGTCCTCATGTCACTTGGCTTTGTCCCACTTTGTCACTTTGTCACTGAAGTTACTCAAAGTAACTTTGATTTAATCCAAGGGAAAAGCAACTTTTTGCTCCAACTACTGTGCATTAAAAGGGAGATGATTTTTTTTTTTTTTTTTTACATTCTTCTGCCCCTGCCTTTGTTACCTGGAGAAGAGAAGCAGAAAAAAATATCATGAAGAGCAAGATAGTGAGGTCAGGGTGATCTCATGCTCAGCAACAGTGATCCATGACTGAGTTTTACACTCAACCAGTATGGTTTCTTCTGAGTTGCATGAGTGATTGGGCATGATGCATTTCCAGGGGGAATGAATAATCTTCCTGTCCGCAGCATTAATTGTATTGGGTGAAAATGTAGCAGACTCTTTCAGCTTCTGAGTCTGAAGAAACCTGGTATGGTATGTTCTTGTGTACCTACAACCATGGTGTTGGTGACAGGCTTCTCATCTCATTGGGGGTGTCAGTGGATGAGAACCTCAACATGAGCCACCAGTGTGCACTTGCAGCCGAGAAGGCCAACCAGATCCTGGGTTGCATCAAGAGAAGTGTCCAGAGGAGGCCACAAGGATGATGAGAGGGCTGGAGCAACTCCCTTCTGAGGACAGGCTGAAGGAGTTGGGGTTGTTCAGCCTGGAGAAGAGAAGGCTCAGGAGGGACCTCAGAGTAACTTATCAATACCTGAAGGGGCCTACAGAAAGGCTGGGGTAGGACTTTTAAATAAGATATGTGATGGGAGGACTAGAAATAGTGGATGTAAATTGGAAGGGGGTAGATTCAGGCTAGATAGAAGGAAGAAATTCTTTAGGGTGAGGGTAGTGAAACACTGGAAGAGGTTGCCCAGAGAGGCTGTGGATGCCCCCTCAATCCCTGGAGGTGTTTAAGACCAGGCTGGACAAGGCACTGAGCAGCCTGATGTAGTGGGAGGTGTCCCTGCCTATGGCAGGGGAGTTGGAACTCGGTGATCTTTAAGGTCCCTTCCAACCTGAACTATTCTATGATTTGTCTTCAGAAGCAAGTTCTTTGCCATCTGCTTTCACATAGGTTAGTGTTTTCTAGTTTCCTGGACTAGTTCCCTGCTCAGTGGGGAGAGCATCGCACTCCTAATCTGAGCGTCAGGGCTTCAAGTCCCCGTCCAGGTATGAGGCTTGTCAGAGTTGGGCTGATGGTTGGACTTGATGATCTGAAAGGTCCCTTCCAACCTTGATTATGAAATTATGAAATCAACCCCAGGGCTGGTGTGATGTTGACCTTCTGATGCTGGCAGTGGGCAGTCCAAAGCTTTGCCTTTTCTAGTGCTTTTACTGAAGGCAGCAACACTTGTGAATTTTCCCATCCTCTTCTCATCCCCTCTCAGTCTTTGAAGAACACCTTCCTCCTCTGGGGTTATCCCCAAACTATTCTATGATCAGGTTGCTCAGAGCCTCATCAAGCCTGGCTTTGAATGTCTCAAAGGGTGGGGTCTTCCCCACTTCTCTGGGCAGCCTGTTCCAGTATCTCCCCACCCTTATGATAAAGACCTTCTTCGTAATGCCTCTTCTAAACCTGTTCTGCTCTAGTTTAAAACCATCATCTTATCATCCTCATCCTCACATCCTATCACTTCATGCCCTGGCCTACAGTCCCTCCCCAGCTTTTTTGGAGACACCTTAAGCATTTATTGTGATCACTGCAGTCTCTTCTTTCATGTTTTATGTTAAGCATAAGAAAAAGGTCATTTCTGAATTTGTATAGTTCACTTATACTTTAGTTTGTTTACTAAATCAAGTTACATCCTGTCTTGCAAACTTACTACAAAGCTGTAATGTTAAAAAGTAAAGCTTAATGTTGTCAAAACCAGAAGGGAGACAAAAGCAGCATGTGTGAAGGGCAACAAATAAGGAACTGCCACAGAGGAATCTAGTTTCATGGCAGCCTGGGAAGTGTCACCACATTTGACTGGATGCCAAGTCAACTGTTTCCATTGTACAGCTCCCAAGTTTGTTAACTGCTTTCTCTGTTTTATAGGAAAAACTGGATGTGATAAGGAGATCTTTCCCTTCCCTCTTCTTCCTTACAAGTGTCACCTTATAGGCTTTTTTGGGGAAGGAAGTTGAGCTGGAGAGTCTCTCCCAAACCCTGGTCATCTTGAATTTCCCCTTGTGTCACGTGGCAAACATTGCTGAGCAAGAGTGGGTGGCTGCAGAGATATGGACGGCTCTTGGCTGCAGAGGGGGATGCCTGGGACCTTGTGTGTGTGCAGATATAAATAACTTCCCCAGAAAAGGGGTGCTTACTGCTTCTTTGGAAATGAAGACCTTTTCTAGCTGCCCTATAGCAACATTTTTGTGTCTTAATTGATCCAAGTTGGTTACATGTTTAGTGGAGTAAACTTTCATTTGTCCATCATGATCAAGGGAGAGAGATGCATGAATGTTATATGACTTTCTTGTTTCCTCTGCTACCTAGTTTTATCTTGTACTCAAACTGGGGTGATTTGTGGGGTGTTTTTTTAGGGAGTTCCTGTTCTTGAGCACACTTGGAACATGTTTTGTTGCCCGCAGAGGTTGTGGATGCCTTCTCCTTGGAAGTGTTTGAGGCCAGGTTGAGCAACCTGGTCTAGTGGGAGGTGTCCCCACCCATGGCAGGGGGCTGGGACTAGATGTTCTTTAAGGTCCTTTCCATGCCAAACCATTCAGTGATTGTGTTTTGACATGTAGAAAGCACTGCCTCATGGTGATGTGCATCACTATTGTTGCCACATGAGCCGCGTCCACTTCCTTACACTTCAAATAACTTGTCAGGAAACACAGAGACAAGGCCAGGTTATAATTTGGCTATTCTGTTGCCAACATTAAGGTAGGGCCTCCCAAAAATATCGGGGCCTCCAGGGACAGGAGGCAGACCTTGTGACTCTGTAGCTTGATCTCTGTGTATGTTGCTTTTCATGTGGCAGCTGTTAGAGGTGCTTTGTGCCTTGTCCCCGTTGCAGTCAGGAAGCAGGATCAGGAAATGGAAGGGTTTGAATAGATGAATATATAGAAAAAAAATCATGGGCCATTTTTAGCTGTAGTTCAGCAGTATGGAAACTTGATTTTGAAGCCTAATGGACAGAGCCCTTACCTTATGGAGACTCTAAGATAGAAATAGAAAATAGATAGAAAATTGAAGTTCTGACTGAATAGCAGAAACTTGGAAAAGTGGTGTATGAGGTTAGAAAAGTAGCTTTGCTCTAGCAGAGAGGTGATTTTGCCCCTCTACTGGGCTCTGGTGAGACCCCACCTGGAGTATTGCATCCAGTTCTGGAGCCCTCAACACAGGAAGGACATTGAGCTGTTGGAGTGGGTCCAGAGGAGGGCCAGGAAGATGATCAAAGGGCTGGAGCAACTGCCCTATGAAGACAGGCTGAAGGAGTTGGGGTTGTTCAGCCTGGAGAAGAGAAGGCTCAGGGGGGACCTCAGAGTAACTTCTCAGTACCTGAGGGGGTCCTACAGAAAGGCAGCGGAAGGACTTTTTAATATGATATCAGATATGGGAGGACTTGAAACAATGGATGTAAATTGGACTTGACATAAGAAATAAATTCTTTACAGTGAGGGTGGTGAAACACTGGAAGAGGTTGCCCAGAGAAGCTGTGGATGCCCCCTCTCTGGAGGTGTTTAAGGCCAGGCTGGACAAGGCACTGAGCAGCCTGATGTAGTGGGAGGTGTCCCTGCCTATGGCAGGGGGGTTGGAACTCAATGATCTTTGAGGTCCCTTCCAACCCAAACTATTCTATGATTCTGTGATTCTATGATTGGCTGCCATAGGACTGAAGTTTATCAGAAGCCCTGGCTGCTTGGCAAATCCTCCTTGTCTTGAACTAATATTGCAGCAGTGATGTGTGTTGGGATGAACACGTGAAGCAAGTGTCTTTGTAGGAAGAAAAGGTGGAGCTATGAGGGTTGTCATGATTAGATCACCTCCATGTTGGGAGAAGGAGCTTAGTCAAGTGTTCATAGCACTTTTTTTTCTGGCTGAAGGAGCTTATTTGTCTGAGAACTGAATTTTTAAGGTTTTGTTTTTAGCTGGAGCAGCTTCCCCCACATTGATGTACAATTTAGGTTACCTGATGCTGGACTAGAGGCACAGGGATGGTTGGGAGGTGAAGCCCAAATTAGACAGGAACTGTCACTGAACCTCACCTCCCTGTAAAAAAGAGAAGCAATTGGTGAGGGTGCAAAAACACCAAAGACTAAATTGGCAAAGGAGCAAAAAGCATAAGCTGAGACATCATTTGCTGAGATAAAGTTGCAGGCACTGAGATAACAGGGGCTGTGTGACAGGCAGGAAGAGATGTGACATTCAGCTTGCTGTCTGCCTTCATGTCAGGGACTCAAACCCAGTTAGCCCTGAGGCATGTGGCTCTTTCTTGACTGCCTCAGCATCTTCCCAGCCCCTGGAGTTATTCAGATAACTAAGATGACAGAGTGAATTTCAGGAGGATCTCCTGCTGCTTTCTTTGGTGAGCCCTCCCTTGTCTGAGCTGACATAGTGGCTTAACCTAAAATGAATCAAATGGCTTCCTGGACCTCCAGACTTTGTACTTAAAGCAGCAATCCATTTCTGCAACCTTGGAGGACAAAAAATTAGAGGAATGGTATGCAATGACTGTATCACGGATCATCTGAAAGGTGGTTTGTTTTAGTTTGAAATAAAGAATAAAAGGAGATTTATTTCTCATGTAGCCTTTACTGGAGTTTCTCTTAGCCTGTGCCAGGAGGCTGGATGCACTTACCTCTCCCAAGAGGTCTCCTCACTGGCCTGAGTGTGATCTGCCTGAATGTTAATGGTGGGACACAGAGAAAACAAGCACTTGGTGTTCTCTTAGAGCTTCTCTTGTTGGAAGCTGAGAAACCTTTCCAGGCTTTGTCTACACACCCCTCTGTTTGCAAAGCCACAGATGGTCACTTCTACCTTCCAAAGCCTTGCTTCAAGAACCTTAAAGAATGGCTTTTAATTCTTGGTAACACCAGATTATTAGCTGTCATTTTAATCTTAGGTGAAAACTCCCTGAAGTATTCCTATCTACTTAGCCCACATGAAGTTGATGCTTTAAAAACGCCAGTTAACATTCATGAGATGAAGACAGGCTTGGGGGGACCTCAGAGTAGCTTCTCAATATCTGAAGGATATCTACAGAAAAGCCAGGGTAGGACTTTTTAATAAGATCTGTGATGGGAGGAGTAGAAATAATGGATGTAAATTGGAAGGGGGTAGATTCAGGCTAGATAGAAGAAAGAAATTCTTTATGGGGAGGGTAGTGAAACCCTGGAAGAGACTGCCCAGAGAAGCTGTGGATGCCCCCTTAATCCCTGGAGCTGTTTAAGGCCAGGCTGGACAAGGCATTGAGCAGCCTGATGTAGTGGGAGGTGCTCCTGCCTATGGCAGGGGGGTTGGAACTCAATCTTTAAGGTCCCTTTGAAATCAAACTATTCTATGATTCAATGATTAGATCATGGTTTGCCTTGTGCTGCTGGTGTTTAGCTCCTGCATTGAGGTCCTGATCTCTCACCCCAGCCCAGCAGCCCATGGAAGAATGTGTGGAAGCAGTTGCTGTTCTTTCTTGATCCTGAGCAATGAAGTGTGTCACTGGGCTTGTCCCCTGTTGTCACTTAGAGCAGCCTGGCTGCTGCCAATGCTCCCAGCTGCCTGTGGCCACAAGGGCCTGCTGAGAGGGCTGGGGATGAGCAGGGATGGAGCAAGCTGTGGATTTGGCCCTCTCTTCTCCCTGCTTTGCCTGGCTTGTCAGGGAGACCGGAGAGAAGAGCAGGGAAGCTGCTTTACGAGTTCTCTGCTGTTGGAAGAACGTCAAGCTTTGGGAGATGTTTCTGAAACCAGCTCTTCGGAGCACTGTAATGGGCAGTAACTGTATCTCACACAAGAGTTCAGGACAGAATCAACCCTGTGTGACGAAAATGGTGATACACAGGGCTTTTTCTTAGTATTAAAAGGGATCGTTTCTAATGCAGTTGTCTTGGATGCATTCTGCTGGGATATGCGTGAACATGCAGCCCTGAAGGTGAACCAAATCCTGGGCTGCAGCAAGAGAAGTGCCACCAGCAGGTCCAGGGAGGTGATTTTGCTTCTCTTCTTGGCACTGGTGAGACCCCAACTCAAGTTATGTGTTCAGCTCAGGAGCTCTCAACATAAGGACATTGAACTGTTGAAGTGGGTCCAGAGGAGGGCCATGAAGATGATGAGAGGGCTGGAGCATCTCCTTTCTGAGGACGGGCTGAAGGAGCTGGGGCTGTTCAGCCTGAAGAAGAGAAGGCTCATGGCATCCTCAGAGTAGCTTCTCAATACCTGAAGGAGGCTACAGAAAGGCTGGGGTAGGACTTTTGAATAGAGTACAGGATGGCAGGACTAGGGTGATGGATACAAATTAGAAGAAGGGAGATTTAGGCTGGAGAGGAGAAAGAAATTCTTCACTGTGAGGGTGGTGAGACAGTGTGACAGGTTGGCCAGGGAGGTTGTGGATGCCCTCTCAATCCCTGGAGGTGTTTAAGGCCAGGCTGGATGAGGCACTGAGCAACCTCATCTAGTAGGAGTTGTCCCTCCTCATGGAACTAGATGATCTTGAAGGTCCCTTCCCTCCCAAACCATTCTAAGCTGACATCTGAGGGTGTTAAAAAAAAAAAAAGAAGTGCCAAAAAACTATTCTTCTTGTGTGCTCCGAGCTTAGTTTCCAGTTTGCAGTTCTCTCAAATCACAAAGCTCTTGCCCGTTGCCCCCTTTTTATTATGGTTTATAAGGCAAAAGGAGGAGCTGATAGAAATAGCACCACACTGTTGGAAGGTGAGTGACGTTGGATTGTGATATTGCTTATTTGATGTGTGTGTCACAAACTGCTTTGTATTTAACTGGAGGTCAAGATGTTGTCCTGAAAGTAATTTTGCAAATTACTGAGAACAATGTGAACTCCAGCAATTGGTTGCATTCAGCAGAAATATTTCGAGTTACTCATTTCGGTTAATAGAAAATAGTAATTCTTGTATCGTGCAGCTTTTCCTTTTTTTTTTTTTTAACCGAATCTTGGCAGGACCCTCCACTCCTTCCTCATGCCAAATTATGCACTATAGAGTTCAGGCCATGAAAATTTATTGTTACAGTTGATGTAAATTGCCTCTAATGGGCTGATGACTCATGGCAGTGCTACCAGCCAGTGTTGCATCCTAAAGGCACATAAGAGGAGGCTGGAAATAAAGCCATAATAGCTGGGACTTATCTGTATTTCTTCCTTCATGTGGGTTTATTACTCAGTCCCAGGCCATAGCAGTCCTGGGATGTCACTTGTTTCTCAGGCCACTTGTGTCACAATGGTATTAAATTGTCCCAGCTATCACTACCAGTGGAGGCTCTTGAACATGAGCCAAGCAAATAATTTTTGATTTTCAAACAGTACTAAGAGGTGTGTTTAAAATGCAGTAACTTAGGGTGTTTCATTGCTTTTCTTGCTAACACTGTTCTTTTAAGTCTGTGGGATGAGGTCTTACTGCTTGTGCCAGGATTGCAGAGCTGCAGTTGGTAATTGGTGACTCTGGACCAGCAAAGCTTGTTCCTTTAGTGTGGTCACTCTAACACTGGCAGTGCCAAGAGTTGGTGGCTATGGGTGAGGGTGGATCTGGTAATTCAGCATGATTTTAAGGACTTCCATAGGCTTTTTTATAGTGTGAACAAGTTATAAAGGTACTGTTCCTGTGGCTTCTCTCCTGCCCCTATTAAGAAGTTTGTTATGAGGGATCAAAGAATCCTAAGACTTGTTGAGTTGGAAGGGGCTTTCAGAGAACATCTAGTCCAACCCCCCTGCAGTGAGCAGGGTCATTCTGCACTAGATCAGGTTTCTCAGAGCCTCATCAAGCCTGGCCTTGAATGTCTCCATACAAGATGTGGGAAGACTGCACTTGAAGCTGGGTGACATCATCTCATTGCCTTTTGTGCTCCCAAGTCTCCTGTAGCTGCTTAATTGCAGTTTTGTTAGATTGGGAATGAGTTTTGGTTGTATGGCATCTAATGCCTGTGCTCCAGCCCTCACCTGGGAGGCACTGAGGTGGTATGAATGGTATGTTGATGTTTAGTCACACCAGGAGGCCAAACCAGCTTGGAATGCAGATGAGGAGGGATTTGTGCCCTGCTGTGAAACCTTTCAAGGCTGATGTGGAGTATCCAGCTTGGCTCTGGAGCTGGTCCAAACCTCTCTTCTCACTCTGGTTGTGAAGCACAAGGTAAATAAAAACCTGATTGTTGTTTTGTGGAAGGGCTCTTGGCAGCTGTGGATGAGAGGACTATGAGAGCTACAGAGGCAGTATGTCCAGAGCTACAGTAACATTTGTGAAGCTTCTGGCAAGCAAGAGTTTACTCCAGCCTTCTGTAGCTTCATGTTAAATGTGATATAATCACTGTTTATGCTACAGTCTAAAGCTGCTTCCTGTTTCCTGTATAGTAATTGTACCAGAAGCACACCACTTACTCCAAGTGTATCAGCCCAGGATATGGTCATTACCACGTTAATAGGAAGTACCTTCAAGTTGTTATCTTTGGCCACAACCTTATCCTGGAGTAACAACCTTCTTGCTGTTCAGCTCATGAGTTTATAAGCATCTCCTGGTGAGAATAAACAGGAAAGGACTGTTTCTTTCTCCTCTACTCCATTGCTTTAAGTGCAGTTCGTTAATTTTAAAGATGTTTTTAAAGAAAGGCCTGATTTGAAGATACTGCCAGTGGCACTATAGAATCACAGAATCATAGAGTTGGAAGTGACCTTCAAAGGCCATCTAGTCCAATCCCCTAGCAATGAGTGAGGGCATCTAGGATCAGGTTGCTCAGACCCTAATTAAGCCTGGCTTTGAATGTCTCCAGGGATGGGGCTTCTACCACCTCTCTGGGCAACCTGTGCCAGCACCTCACCACTCTCATGATGAAGAACTTATTCCTAAACCTGCTTTGGTTTATATCCATTGCTTGTCATCCTGTTGCTCCATGATCTGGCAATCAGCTCCTCCCCAGCACTTCTGGAGTTCAGGTTTATGTTATAGAAAGGTATTCACTCAGTGTTAGAGCTGTTGAATGTTCACCTGGTGCTGCTGCAGTGGAAGGTGGGATGCTGACACTCTGGTATGAGGAATGGCAAAGCTGGTGGTTGCTTCTGTGGTACAGTAACACCAAAATGAATTCGTGTCTCTGAACAGCTTGCTGCCAATCCCTGTGGCTGCCCTGGGATGGAAGGTCCCACACTGGGGTGAGTAATGGCCTTCCCAGAGGGTTGGTCACCAGGAGGAAATGCCACATCAAGTAGTGATCTAATCCTGCAGCTTTGGCAGGAGCTGCTGTTGGCCTCCTGCATTTCTTGTTGTAGCAACCACTTAGTTTAATTTCTTGAAGCATGGTATTTACTAACTTTTGTTTCCAAGAAGAAAATATGCAAATGTTAGTCCAAGCTGACATTAAAAACAAGCCTCTGTGTTGGAGGGGGTTAAGAGGCTGGTGTAATTTTTCTTCTAATGGAATTCCAATGATTGCTTGTTTCACTGGTTTTTGCACTCCACTCCTGTCTAACTTGCTCTCTGGGGTAGTATGGTCCCTAGTATTTCCTTCTCTGCTGAATATGCTTGGTTTTGGGGCTTTGCTGAGGAAGAGGAAGTTTGGAATATAGTATGCTGCATGGCTCAACTTACTGGGAAAACTCTCCAGTGTCCTGGTCTGCCTTGGAGTTTGGATAGAAGAGAAATTACTCTTACATGTGTGCATTGTTAGTAAGAGGAACAATAACTTGAGCAGGCAGCAGTAGTGAGTGCTCTTTCTTTCACCTTAGCCTGGAGCTGGCAGGAGGCTTAGAAACCTCCTCGTGCTTCCTGGCTGTTGCAGGAGAAATCAGTCTGCATCAGAGAGTTTCCTGAACACTCTCTGTTCCCTCTGAATTGGTTCTGGTATGAAGGGGGATTCTTGGAGATGGCTGTGCTTGTGCCAAGTGTATTTCACTTACCCAGGATGTGGCAGATGTGGACACTGAGCTCTCATGACACCACGTGCTCGTGGGGCTAGATCCCAAGGGTGTCTTCTACCTAAATATCATCAAGAAGCTTTTAATTGTCTCATTATTATGGTCTGGGAAATCTTTGTGGGAGTGATGGGGTTGGTCAGGTCTTTATCATTCATGGCAGCTGACTTCCTTCTGTGCTGTATTTGGCTGGTGCACGCTGAGGTGGGTGCTGTAGCTCCTTGTTTACTATTGTATTTAATCCCTTCAAGTTTCTCCATCAATTTAAGGCTCTCCATCCTGTGCAGTGCTGGTACTTTTTTATCTGTGAGTTTTATTCTGCAGGAATAGAACAGAATAATGCTTCTTGGAGGGAAAGCTAACTTGCCCCTAAATGCATTTTCGCGTGTTTGGCCAATGGGCTGAACTGGGAATTGTCAGTGATTGTTTTACCTTTTCTTTACATATTTCAGCATCACTATCACAGCTTCTTACTGCTTTCAGTACCACTCTGCTATGAAGTCAGCTTCTTAAAGCCATCTCACCATTCATCTTCAGTGTTTCCATATGAGGAAATGGCACCAGGAGAAGGTTAGAGAGGATATTGGGACTGAAAGAGTTATCAGGTATTGGAACAGGCTGCCCAGGGAAGTGATTGAGGCATCATCATAGAGTGTAGAGAGGTGGTTTAGGGATGATTTATCAGAGCTGGGTTGGTGGGTTGACTTGATGATCTGAAAGGTCCCTTCCAACACATTCCATGGTTCTATTCTACCATTAAAGCAAATGAGTATTTTCCTGTATTAACACTTGTGCTTCACACTGGGATTAGGCTCCAGGGTGGTCACTGCTAGCAAGAGGTGTACATTTATCAGGACTGGAAATCCTTGTTTAAAAGCTGCTGTCAACTGTGGTTTGCTTTTAAGTGAACCTTTATTGGGAGATTCTTATGGATGGTCCTTATTTGCTTTTATTCATCTGTGTGCTGCTGTACAGCCTTGCCATGCTGATGTCCTAGGCTGAGAATTGGGAAGAATCTGACAAATGTGCAGTACTGGAGAGGATGTGTTTAAAATTATCCTGCTTTAGAACTGGCAGCAGCCCAGGCTTTTCTTCAGAAGAGCAAAGCTAGGAAGAAGGAGATTTCCAGAGCCCAGCCAGAGCTCTTTGGCCAGGCCTTCATGTGCTTTCTGTTCTCATGATGCACAAGGGAGGACAGAAAAAAATAGCTTTTGCTGTTTTCTGTTTTGTGTGTGAAAGGATTTGGAATATTTGCAGAAGGCAGTGGACACCAGTCTGCTTGTTGGTTGTGGTCTGAAACTTTTTTCCCCCCTTTTTCCATACATTTGGTTACCATTAAGGTGAGGTGTGCTGTAAATTGGTATCTACTCACTGGCATCCATCATCCATTCCCCAGGCTGTTGCTTTGCTCACAACCTTTGAGACATCTCCTGCATGTGCTCTGGGTATCTATGGGTTCCTAGCCAAGCTTAGCAGCAATACTGATGGACATGAGTGTCCACTGTAAAGGAGCAGTCTGTGGAAATAACTTGTAAAACTTAAAAGTGTGTTTGGAGTGAAAGCAGTGTTCCCCATGAGGATGGAGAAGTGTTAAGCAGCCACAGCTTTTTTTAGGGGATAGAAACAGGGTAGTGCATTAACTTCTGTAGCACATGCTGTGGGTTCTTGTCTGCTTTTTGACTTTAGCTGATAAAAATAGTTGGGGAGACTTTTTCCACTAAAGGTGAGATTTCCCAGGGCAGTGGAGTGTCCTGAGTTTCCCATTCTCACTGGTTTTTTTGTGCCAGCTTTGCTCACCTGACCTGTGATAATGTGCTTCAGCTCATCAGGCCACAAGCAAATGAACTTTTTCTCTGGTCTGGATTTTTACCAGTGTGTGGGGCTGAACTGAATTCCTGAGGAAGTGGGTGAACTTCTGCAGGGCTGGAGAGTGGGGAGGTGGGCAGGAATCCAGCTGTAGTGAGACTAGATCAACTGCCTGTCTCTTGGATTTTTCCCTTCCTAAAGGGGGAACCAGTGCGAGGCTTATTTTCAGCTTATTTAAGAACCTGAGACAAGACATTTTTTTAGGGTATTTTCTAGTAAGTTTTTTGTCTGTTTTTTTCCCCTGGCATCCTACTTGAAAATGCTGTCTGTAAATCATACAAATACCACTTCGTATTTGTCTCCTGAATTACAATTGGTGTTAAGTCCCTGTTGTCCCTTCAAGATTAGAAGCAGGAGACCCTAATGCAGGAAATAAAATGTAAGAAATAATAACCTTTTAAATGTATTTTTGTTGGTTGAAGGAAGGATTTAATGACTTCCACTTTTTATTGCTTTGTCTTTCTACAGGGATGTGAAAGCAGGAAACATTCTTCTTGGAGAAGATGGCTCAGTGCAAATTGCAGGTAAATTTCCTTTTCCTGTTCAAAGGTAACTTTGAATAAGGTTAAAATGTACCTGTATATCCACAGAGATGATTTAATGATTAAGAAGAAACCTGTAGCCACACAGTTTTCAAACCAAAACACATGAAAAACCAACAATAAACAAACCAAAATGACAACAAAAAAACCCCAAGCAACCTGGAGTTTATTATGTCTTGTTATCCTAAAATGCTTTCCTTTGGAATAATGATAATCAATGTGAATAAATAATTTAACTATTTAAGTCTTCCTAATCAATAGATTAAATAGATTTTTGGGCATAAATGAGTCATATTTTTAAAGCAGTGAGTTGAAAGGCTTGGAAGAAGACTGCACAGACCTCACTGATTTATCAGCAATGTGTTCAATTGATTTTCAAATGGACTGTGGTGAACAGTGGGCAGATTAATTGAAAGGAAATGGATATGTCTGTTTTTAAGTCACTCCCAGCAGAGCCTTAACCAAAGGTCTCTGTGTCACACTGGGGATGCTTCCTAGTTGGCTTCAGATGAACCCAGTGGCAGAGTACACTGACTGCTCCAGCCCAAACTGGGCTGAACTGGAATTCTTGGAGCAGTTGTGCAAGCTGTGAGTGGGGTTAGGGAAATCTAAATCACTTCAGCTGATGTAGATGTGCCTGGAGGAGATGTCAGTTGTCATTGCTGTCATGAGCTCCATTGACACAGGAATGTTGAAAACAGTCCTTGTATAGATTGTATCTCTGTGGAAAAAGATGCTGTATAGGTTTTGTGTGGTTTTATTTTGTTTTTTTTTTTTTTTTAAATTTTATATTTTTTTGTTTTCTCCCAGAACTACTCTTCCAGTCTTTTATTTCATCCATGTTCCTACAGGCATCACTTCTTTCTAGAACTTACGAATTATTATTATTATAGACTAATAAGAAAGACAAAATTTTTGGAGAGTACACTTTAGATCCTGTAGGACTTGCTTTTCCTCCTCTACCCAGTGTGTCTTCTTTCTATCCTGGGGACAATTCATAGAATCATAGAATAGTTGGGGTTGGAAGGGACCTTAAAGATCATGGAGTTCCAACCCCCCTGCCATAGGCAGGGACACCTCCCACTAGATCAGGCTGCTCAGTGCCTTGTCCAGCCTGGCTTTAAACACTGCCCTTTCCCTTAGGACTCTGCTCTTCCCATGAATCTCTTGATGCCTTTCCAGTCCTTGGACATGTTGAACTTTTTGAACCCCATATTTAATTACAAAGAATTGTAATCTTTTCGTGATAAGGTCTCTTTTAGTGGCCTGTGGGTCAAACTGGTACCACCCAGGGCTTTGATGATGGGTGTCAGTCAGGCAGAACCATATGTCAGTGTGTATTGTTGATGAGTGCAGATACCTTTAATGTATTTGTGCTGGAATTTTCATTTTGGAATGAGAAGTGTAGATTTTCCACCAAGCTGCAGAACTTGCTGCAGTGCTCAGTGCCTTGTGTAACTCTTTCCCTCTTTTAAAGGTAGTAAAACCTTTTATAGGGCATAACACCTAAAATACAGGACTTAAGCAATACAGAACTTGTGTTTAAAACCCCAACTTGCTTTGTTTCCCCTTTCAAGCCTCCAAGTGCTCTTAAAGCCTGCTGTTGTATTTCTAACGAGGTGTGAATAATTAATCTCGTGTGGCAGCTGATGGAAGGTAGGGAGTGGCTTCTGAAATGCTCAAAGGAGCAGATTTCATATGGCAAAATCCTACAGTTTTTCTCTGCAATGGGGCCAAGATGTAGCTTTGTAGATTTGTATTTGCTTGGAGATTTAGATTATGCTCCGGGAGAGGCTGTAAATAGCTGTTACATTAGAGTAATGCACCGTTACTCCAAGTGTTTCTGCCAGCCCAGCAGAAAGCTGCTTGTGGTTCTTTTCCACAAGGATGTTAGGGGATTGGCTTTTTTTAAATTAAGACTCGCTGGTAATAGCTGCCTCTTCATTAATTTTCATAGAATCATAAAGTCATAGAGTTGGAATAGACCAGCAAAGGTTATCCAGTCCAGTCCCCATGCAGAAAGCAGGGAGGTTGCTCAGAGCCTCATCAAGCCTGGGCTTGAATATCTCTAGGGATGGGGCCTCCACCATCTCTCTGGATAAGATTTTTTTCTTTCCCTGATTGTTGGGAAATTCCTTTTGCCTGAGGGGGCAGTATGTTCACAGAGGAGTCCTGAAAAGAAGTTGACTTTATTCAAATAAAAGGACCGTCCACTGAGGTGGAGTCCCTCAAAACGCTGGAGGGCACAGCCTCCTTTTATCCTCATTTTTCCCAGCTGCAAATGTCCCTGTCCTGTTTACCATTGGCTCCAAGGTAATTGGGATTTACAGACTGCCCCTGATATGCCTAATATGAAAATATAAGTCTGATACTTAATACGCAATTAAGTTAGAAATTTCCATATGTAAAGTGCGTTTTGGTGACATCTGTGTTTATACTGTTTGGTCTTAATAAACACCTTTGTCTGTAAAAGTTCCCTGGTTTCTTCTGTCTGCAAAGACACTCATCATTTGTAGAGAAACTCATATCCTTATCCTGTCATGATAAATAATTTTTAGTTGATGAATAGCTTCAAGGTTGGATTTCATACCTGTTCCCCTGGACTGAACTCTCTGCTGATGGTTTAAATGCAACATTTTAAGGTTGTGAGATCTGCAGAGTTCCCTCTTTGCACATTCTCTCTTTGAACACAAGAGGACCAACACTGTGACCTTCCCTGAGAGACAGCAGAGCCCCAAAGCTCAGCACAGGTCAGTGAGTTCAGTGCAGCAGCAGGAAATGCTTTCATTTTGATGGCTTGAAAGAAATAAAAATAAATGACTGACTGAATAGCAGAGAAGATCCCTGACCTGGTCATAACATGAGTTTTTTTTATTTTTCTTTCTGTGGGAATTTCTGACACTTGAGCTTCCTATCCTCCTGACCTGGGATGAAATAGTAAAAATTTTGAGGAATTTTTTGAGGAGGACAAAAATGCTGGAATCCAGCCAATCCCAATAAAGTGAGTCTTGTTTCAGCAAGATCAAAGCACTTGCCTTTGACAAGTTACATTAATGCATATTATGAATAATTCTGTTGATAGTTGAGTAGTGGGTGACATCACTGTGTTCCCATGGAACAAATGTGTTTAAGTTTCACTGGAAAGTTACACCATGAGAGGATAAAAAAAAAATGGGAAGAAAAGGTTGATCAGCTGTGGAATGAAGCCTGAGGGTTGAGGTGAACCAGGCACCTCCCTTGAAAGAGCTGGTTTGGTGTACATTAAAAATACAAATAGTGCAGCAGGAAAGAATGACTTTAATTCTATACTGATTCCTTTCCCTTTTGCCATCCCTTTATCAAAACTGCCCATGAATTTGTTAAGGTCTTAATCAGTGTTGAGGCTTCACAGCCTTCTGTTTCATACTGCTTGATACTGTGCATGTTTCTTGTCTTGGAAGAGATGTGAACCTTAGTGTAAGGAATGTAAATCTCAAACTGGAAATGCTCTGGGGGGAAAAAACCCATGGCTGCTTTTAGGAAGGCTTAGAAAAAGGCTTGACACTGCTGAGCTGTACCTTCTGCAGCACATCAGTGAATTTAATTAATGTTCTTTGTAGTTCACACATCATAAACTTCCCCTGTGTAATTCATGGCAGTAATTTTGATGCTGAGTTATAGGGTTCAGAAAAATAAAACTTGTCTTAATTTGGGCTTTTAAAGCTGACAGAGAAAACTGACTTGTTGGTGTGTCTGTGGCTGCTGTTTGTCACTTGGAGTTGTTGGCTGTATGATGGAGGCTGGAGCCCTGCAAACCAAGGGAGAGAGGGTGAAATCTGTGAGCTCAGGGGCATTTGGTACAAGTAGGAATTCTAAAAAAACATTTCTCTAATGGGCTGCACAAATGTTCAGAGCTTCACTCTCCTCCCTAGGTCCTGGGACTTGATATTTTTACCCAGGGCTCTATCTATTTTTAACCGTGTAGCTCCTTTTGCTTTTCAAAATGTGCATCCACTGAACCAAGGCATAAATAAAATTACCTTTAACAGGCCCAGCTGACCAGTGAGACCTAAGTTAAAACTGTTTGCTTATATCTTAACTACATTTTTTTTTTCCTCCTTCCAAGGACACTGATTGGGCTTGTGGCTTGGCACCAAGTTTCTGGAGCCTGTTGCCATTCAGAGGGTGTTGCTTTCTCGGTTTGAAATCTTTTCCTGCACAAGGAATTAATCAATCTTTTGGAGAGTGTGGGACTCTTTCCCAGATACCATTGTTCTGGGCTGTGCTGATGCTGATTACAAAGTAAATTGAGATAGCTGAGCTCTTTTGTGTTTATCCTCTCCATGGCAATTATTGTATTTTTGGTTGGGGTGTTGTGTTTTTTTTTTTTTATTTTTTAATCTGTGCATAAAGCCTCTTTGCCCTGGCATTTATTGGCTCCCTGGAGTCTAAAAACCGTGTGGGTAAAACCACTCTTTGTCAACATAAACTGCATCAGCACCAGTATTACTGCATAAACCTTCTCACAGCAAGCCAGGCTTAATATTCTTCAGTTTATTTAACTGTGCAGGGCATGTAAATGATTGTGGAATGAAACGAGAGTCTTAATAGACTGGGAAAGGGTGAGAGAATTTGAGAGAAACTCTCCCAGGGTGTGTGAGATTAGCTTGATATGAGCCAGGCTCCAGCCACAGCACAATATTAGCATCCTCCCAAGGCTGGGATGCAGACAAAATACTTTTTTCCTTGATTTTATTTTCCCCTCAATTTTTACACACTGGGATATTAAATAATGTTGTCATGCTCCCTCTCTGGAATATGAAGAAGTGAGGGTATGCTGGAAGGTATCCTTCTACATGTGGGGTTTTTCTGTTGGAAGGACAGCAACAGTTTATCTCCATGTTTTTAAACCCAGTTGGGATTATTAATGCCCAACGTGGCTGCCCTGCCTCAGCTTTGCCAAGGGGTTGAAATAAGGTCTGAGATTTCATGAAGTTCTTCAGAACTTGCTAATTGATACTGGGCAAATTGCCTGATGCTCTTCCACACCCCACACCTCCCCCTCTCCCCCCTCTAGCTTTATCTATTTATAAAATGGGGATACTTAAGGCCGGGTAAAAACTTGTGTAACCCAATTTGTGTAACTTTCCACAAATCCATGCCAGCTTGTCACCGGTTCGCTGTGTTCCTCACTGCTCTTGATTCACCCTACCAAAATAGCCCTCTATATAAACATGGGGCTGTGATGCAGGCAGTGTCATTACCCACTTTCCCTTAGGAAACTCTTTAACTTTGGGAGATTAAATTGCTTTAACGAGGGCCACAGCATGAATCTGGCTTGGGGAGAGGAGTGCTGGTTGCAGGGCAGGCTCGAGCAGGCTGTGCTGTGTCACAGACACCTCTGAGACTCTTCTCCCTGACAAAAAAGGGACAAAATTGTTCTTCTTACTAGGTGATGAAGAATTTTAGTGCCTCTCCTGCAAGCAATATGAGGTGAAGTAACTTATTCTTTGTGTTGCTTGTAATGCTAGACTTCCCTGAAGAAATGTCGCTTTATTTGGTTGTTGAAACCACTTGTGAACTTCTCCAAGGGTGGTTTCTTCAGCCAGCCTGGGCTTTGTCATGTTTCAGTTAGTTTGTACAGTATTAGCAACAGTCTGGGAGGCAACTGTTCGCCAGGGCATGGAGTTGATAGGATAAGAGGCAATGGTGTTAAACTAGAGCAGGGCAGGTTTACTTTAGACATCAGAAAGATGTTCTTCACAATGAGAGAGGTGAGACACTGGCACAGGTTGCCCTGAGAGGTGGGGGAGGCCCCATCCCTGGAGACATTCAAGGCCAGGCTTGCCGAGGCTCTGAGCAACCTGATCTAGGTCAAGATGCCCCTGCTCTCGGCAGAGGGATTGGACTAGATAACATTTGAAGATCCCTTCCAATTCTGTGATTATCTGTCGTTATTAACGTGCTGTTGGGGGTGAGTTACTATCTTTACTCTGCAAAAGGATTTCATACATCTTTTATGTGCCTGGACAGTATTACAAAGGGGTTGAATTTGTATGAAAATCTATCATTGTGCCTGGGAATTGATTAGAAAAATAGGTGATTGTAAAAGTCTGTTTCCAAGAGAGAATTTGGGAGGGCAAGTGTTCATTAATAGATGCAGCACCACTATATAACCATGTAGTATTTCAAAGGAAGGGAGGTTTTGATTCTTGTTCTTCACTAATCTCCATTTTTTCTGTTATCATGCTGCCCTTCTGTGTCCTCAGCACCAAATTGCTTTTTACCTCTTCTCCCTGACAAGCTTTATTCATCTGCTGTGCTTTTAAAGCTGTGAGGTTTGCAGAAAAACACTGCAGATATTTTCTGATGGTGAACAACTAAGCAAGAAGGAGGGTAACCACTGGAGAAAAAAAAACTCTTAGCATTTTTGTAGTATTTCTTACAGAAAGGTAGGGAAAGGACTTTTTAATAAGATATCTGATGGGAGGGCCTGAAGCAACAGATGTAAATTGGAAGGGGGTAGATTTAGACTTGACATAAGAAAGAAGTTCTTTACAGTGAGGGTGGTGAAACACTGGAAGAGGTTGCCCACTGGAAGTGGATGCCCCCTCTCTGGAGGTGTTCAAGACCAGACTGGACGAGGCACTGAGCAGCCTGATCTAGTGGGAGGTGTCCTTGCTTATGGCAGGGGGGTTGGAACTCGATATTTAAGGTCCCTTCCAACCCAAACTATTCTATGATTGTCTTCTAACACACTGTTTTTGCTTGAGGAAGGAGAGTGTCTTGGCCACTCAAGTTTTAAACCATCTCTTTAGTAGCCTGAAGACAAGATAGCTTTATTCTGTTGTTCTGCCCCCACTGAAGGTGAGAACTGGTTCAAGGCCTGATCCAAACCTACCATGGAATCCTTTCTGGTGTCCCTCCCAGTTGTGATTACACAGTAATCTTTTGCCCTTGCAGTACCTACTTACAGCAGCCAGGTACTCAGGCTTTTTTTAGGATTAAGCTGATATTACAGTGTGATTGCCAAGGAGTAGGGAGGACTTTTAATGTCTGACTTGCAGATTTGGATAAACCAATCTTCTGATGCTGTAGAAATGTATCTTCCTGATGGACTCAGCAGCGATGTTGCCCATTATGATGAGGTCCTCTCACAGTGTTCTTGGGTTGGCAAATTGTTCAAACTCTGTTTCTGCAGTGCAGAATAGAAAATGTTTTCCTTTAAGCTTTTATGTTTCCTTAGTGTCCAAAATAGTTTTCAAGTTTTACATCTTGGTTACCTTAATAGCAGGAATCGTTGCCTGACTCTGTGCTTTTGTAGAGTGTTTTTTAGGGTCTGTGGTTGCATGATATTTATACAGAAAAAGGTAAAATGTGCCACATTTTTGCAGAGCCTGCATCAGAATTGTCATTTCCTTTCTAGGTTGGTTTTGTTGTGATATGAAAATCTGGAGGTTCTATTTTTTTGAGAGGTGTGTTCTGGATTATGTCACTGAAACCAGTTCCACGGATGAATCTTTTCTATGTTGCTTCAGAAAAATGATAAAAAAGAAAATTATCTTACCACTTGCATCCCAACGTTCTGGAAACTCTCATTTGTTGGCAGACTGCTGGAAGTCTATAATTTTTGGGTTCTTTTTAGAATATCTGACAGTCATTGGATTCTCAGCAGTGGTGATTACTGGGACTGCAAACCAAGTCCAAACATTTCCAGTTCCTGCCTGTTGCTGGTGATGCAGACCTTTCTGCTTATCACTGCAGCCAGCCAATACAAAGTACAAGCTGCTGAGGAAGTGTACAAATGTAAACACTTGTGAGCTATCAGACCTCTGGAGTTTCATAATTTTCCCCATTTTCTACAGTTAAATTAATTTGGAATAGCCCTAGTTCTGTTCTGATGTTTCAGGGGCAGAGAGAGTGAAACACGCCGCTTAGAAGCAAGAACTGAACCCTGATTTGTGGTTTGGACTTCTTTTTTTTATCACTTTAGAGATACTTCTTGAGAGCAGACACATTCTTATCTTAATAGCTGTGGCTTGGATAAAGTTAGTAAGATGAAATTTAATAACATGGTTTCAAAGTAATTCCTCTCAGAAGAGCAGCTCGGGGGGGGGTGTGCCTGTTTCAGCCCCCTGGAAATGAGGGGAAATTGATTGGGAAAACATTAAATAAATTAACCATCTTGTGCCATACATTTTTAATTCCATTGAAGCTTTCTGTTCACCTCAGAGGGCAGATGTGGGGGAAGAAATTCCAACTGGAATTTCTAAACCCACTTTTGGTGTGTGTGCTGTGTAAAAGGACTCATGTTTTTCTTGCTAGAATTCTTTTGCTTTGTGTGGCATTTCCTTTACCCTCAGTATGACTGCATGGAAACTCGAGGTAAGATAATCCACTCCAGTTCAAATGCAGCACATCACAAGAACATGCTGATGGCACTTGGACAAGTTCCTATTAGTATTATCTTATTCAAAAGAGTTCCTAATTGCTTTGGCTTTCAGAACAATAGGACTTGCAAGACTTCCAGTAAGGAGCAGAACAGTGCAATTCATTTTTGCTGTGAACTTTTTAGGAACATTTAGTTTTTTTGGGAAAAGCAAAGACAGTGAATGCGCACATGGAGGATCCCAAAGCGATGTCATGTGTGCAGAAAGTGTTTTTTCCAGGAAAAAATCCAGATTGCAGTGTTGATGGGAGTAGTGATCCAGTTGGTGAGACAGACTCTGGAACAGATTGCGAGAGATGTGGTGGAGGCCCCATCCCTGGAGGCTTTTAAGGCCAGGCTTGATGAGGCTCTGAGAAACCTGGTCTAGGGCAAGATGTCCCTGCTCACTGCAGAGGGGGTTGGACTAGATGAGCTTTGGAGGTCCCTTCCAACTCTATCACTCTATGGACCTGTGAAAGCTTGAAGGTTAGCAAGGAGAGAAGATACCTGAAAAGAATAGGACATCTCATCCCGAAGTAGCTTAACCCTAATGATAGACTCATGCTGGTGGTTGGTTTATCCCTGTGATTTCTCTGCAACTTCCTTTAACCACAACTTTTGGTTATCAGTGTCTAGTATTTGTGAGCACTAGGTTTCTGTCATTGGAAGCCTCTAACCTAAGACGGTTTTGGCATCTTTAGGGATAGGACTTTTTAATAAGATATGGGAGGACTAGTAATAATGGATGTAAATTGGAAGGGGGTAGATTCAGGCTAGATATAAGCCTGAATGGTGAGAGTAGCAAAACACTGGAAGAGGTTGCCCAGAGAGGCTGTGGATGCCCCCTCAATCCCTGGAGGTGTTTAAGGCCAGGCTGGACAAGGCACTGAGCAGCCTGGTGTAGTGGGAGGTGTCCCTGCCTATGGGGGAGTTGGAACGCGATGATCTTTCAAAGGTCCCTTCCAGCCTGAACTATTCTACGATTCTATGATCTTACTCTGCTGAGTGATAATTCCAATGAAGTTTTTCAAATAGTGAAAGTCTGGTGAGAAGGGGTTTGTTGCACTGCTGGTGTGATGCAGGGGAAGGCTTGGGACTGCCCTCAAAAAGATGCCATTGCTTGTGAATTGTAAATCAGCTCTTTGTTCTAGTTGATTCCTCGGTAACATCTGTAAGCCATGAAGTAACTCTGTGGCTTCTCTGATTAAGACTTTTGCATTCACGGTTAAGTATGTGCTGAATTTCAAGAATTTTCAAACCATTTGTGGTCAATAATATTCTGGTATTATGGACAGAATTTTATCCCTCAAGCCTGACATCAACCTTAAGAACAGCATTCCAATTGGAATGCTTGTGCTGTGTTTAAAATGGGTGTGTGAATAAAAGTGAATCATGGAGAACAACCTGTTGCTGTTCTGTACTTCCTTGATAAGTAAGCAGCAGATTTTGGAGCAAACAGGGAAGAAACACTTGCCTGATTTATTTAATTTTATTTCTCCCAGGATAGCCTGTCATCTTTTCTTAGAATCATAGAATGGTTTGGGTTGGAAGGGACCTTCAAGATCATCTAGTTCCAACCCTCCTACCATGAGCAGGGACACCTCCCACTAGATCAGGTTGCTCAGTGACTCATCCAGTCTGGCCTTAAACACCTCCAGGGATTGAGGGGGCATCCACAGCCTCTCTGGGCAACCTCTTCCAGTGTTTCACCACCCTCACTGTAAAGAATTTCCTTCTTATATCCAACCTAAATCTCCCCTCTTCCAATTTGCATCCATTACTCTTAGTCCTGCCATCCTTGGACCCTCTTGAATGACTTGGTTGTCAAATCTTTTGCAAAACTCTTCTCTGAGTGAACACACTGTATCCCATTGCTATTACTAGCACTGTTGTTCATGAATCCTGGTTTTCTGGGTCATTCTTAATTGCATAAAAACTTCACTGTGTAACCTTTGAGAGCATAGTTTTTGTGTGTGAAAGAATGATTTGCTTTAAGTAATACAATTCCCAGTGAGGGCATAGGGCATCCTTAAGCAGGTTCCCCAGAGAGGTTGTGGATGCCCCCTCAATGCCTGGACGTGTTTAAGGCCAGGCTGGACAAGGCACTGAGCAGCCTGATGTAGTGGGAGGTGTCCCTGCCTATGGCAGTGGATTTGGAACTTGATTATCTTCAAGGTCCCTTTGAACCCAAACTATTCTATGATTCTGTGATCCTTCAGCTTGGGAGAGATGCTCCATGAGGTGGTGACTCTGCTCAGGCTGTGATACCTGTGTGTGAGGCTTCCTGGGGCACATTGAGCTGGCAGGGGGCATGTGCTGCTGGATTCCCTTCTGCTGCTGTATCACTGGGAACTGGTCCAAGTTCCTGTTAAAGCACCTCAGTGATGGAAGATGACCAAATTAAGCATATTCTGATAATAAAACAACCAGAATAAGGGGCTGATAGCTCCAGTCTGCTGTGGGGACAGTTAGATGTTCTGAACCCTCGTAGCTTTTTCTGTACCTGACTTCACTGCTGCAAGGATTAAATTATTAGTTGTGATGTATGTATGCAAATGTAAACAAAGCACTGTCTGTCAGAGGCTGATTTGTACAGTAGCCTGGCTGCTGGGGGAGCATGGGCATGCTCTAATGTGACCAGTGGGCCGTGATGGAAAGTGGAATTTTCCTCTCTGCTGGCCAGTGCTGGGAGCTCTGCTGTCCCTGCTAATTGGGTGATGGACACACACCGCTACTCTACCAGCACTCTTGGCAAATTGTTGATCATTCCTCATTTATTAGGAAACTCCTCATGTGTAATTGTGTGGTCCGGTGCTTGATAGATGGCTGTGAAGATGAGAGGAAAGAGGGAGGACAGCTCTTCAGTTTGCTCAGGATGCTGTTGTTAATAAAATCTCTTTTCTTTTTCAGACTTTGGTGTTAGTGCGTTCCTGGCCACCGGTGGTGACATTACCAGGAATAAAGTCAGGAAAACCTTTGTGGGCACACCTTGCTGGATGGCACCAGAAGTTATGGAGCAGGTGAATTTTTCTTCCTAGTGTCCTCTAAGCTCATCTGCTCCTGGAATTCTCTGCTGTCAATGATGGGTATATTTATCATAGCATCAGAGGATACACTGAGTTGGAAAGGACCTTCAAAGGCCATCTAGTCCAACCTCTCTGCAGTGAGCAGGGACACAGAATCATAGAATGGTTTGGGTTGGAGGGGACCTAAAGATCATCTAGTTCCAACCCCCCTGGCCATAGGCAGGGACACCTCTCACTACATCAGGCTGCTCAGAACCTCATCAAGCCTGAATTTGAATGTCTCCAGGGATGGGGCCTCCATTATCAATCTGTGCAGTTAATAATTTCTCATCCTGTAGAATTTTTTTTAAAACATAGAATTTTTTTCTGTTTGTCAGCTGCAGCCAAGATTGTACTGGAAATATTAAGCATTCAGCAGATTTTTGCCCTGTTGCATCTCTTCAGGCCCTACCTACCAAAGTTAAGGGTGAGACAGCTCAGCTGTTGCATAAAGATGATTACCCTGCCCTTCCCTCTTGCATTAATCTGAGGTAGAATATAACTAGTTTGACACATGGGTAAATAGACACATCAGCATCTCAGTGATGTGTTCTTGTGTGTTTGCCATTAGGAGAATTTGGGGTAGCTCATTGCAGTGTGTCAGGGTGGGGAGTTACTACAGGAAAATCACATGCAGTTGAATTTATTTAGGTCTTTAGGTTCTCTTGTCTTTTGAGTGCCAAGACACTATAAATGCTGAGGAATGCTTTCCTCTCCCTCTTCCTCCTCTGCCTGGCTAAAAGATGTCCCACTTCTTCCCCTTGAGTTGGAGGTATGTGACTTTGTGCCCTCTGCTACTTCTAGACTAAACTATCCAAGCTTTGTCTGCGTGACTTCTGGTGAAGGCCACCCACAAACTTTGTTTAATGTAAAATATTGTTGCCTATTTCTGAGTAAGATCCAAAATCTGAATCTTTCCACAGTCTCTTGACAGTCCATTTGTCGTAGCTGTCTCCTGCATCCATGACCAGTACCAAAAACATTCTGGATATTCTCTCTCATCCCCACAAGACTGGTTTGACAGTGGAGTAGATTTGGGGTTTGATTTTTGACAGGTGTGCCAAGCACAAATGCAACTGGCTAGAAATGTTTTCCAAGAACCTTTTAAAACCAAATATTTTGGGAAAACATTGTTTTAATAAAGTAAACCCAGCTTATTACCTTTCTCCTTGCTGTTCACAAAGTATTTTGAAGTTTAGCAGGGATTTGAGTAAGATTCCAAAATTTAATTTTACATAGATGGAACTCAAACAGTGATATAACTTTAATGTTTTTTTTTCCTTCCTAGATCTTAAACTTCTTGAGGGATTGAGATAGTTTTGGGGCAGCTTAAATATTCTCTAGATGAAAGATTTTTTTTTTTATGTTTGGCCTTTTTTAGTGGCACCCCTTGGTGGCACTGAGGGGCTGGTGTGTTACTGCACTCCTGTGACCTCCACAGAACCCAGACACAAGACCATCAAGTAAAAAAGTCAGGAGATGCCTTTGCAGATTTCTTTCCAAACTGCTTCACTGTCCTATACTTCAGGATATTTTTGTTACCCTAATTTTAAAAATAAATAGAGTATTTGTTTGCAAAGCCAGGTCATATTTATCCCTTGCTTTTCTGTCCTTTTTTACCCAGGGCACAGCAGGCTGACCAGGACCTAATGGTGATTCTCTAGGCTTTTTGAGGTTAAGGTGGCTGCAATCTGTAGGACAACAGGGGAAAAAAATTATCCAAAAGAGCGTGCTAAAAATGGGAAGTGAAGGTTTTAGTGGCAGAAGGAATGTTCTTGATGGAACTGATACATACTGAAAGGAGGCTTTTTTTTTTTTTTTTTGTGGAGTCCAGTACTTCCATGAAGACTGTGCACATTTAGCTTGTTGCAAATATTAGATGGTAAAGGAGGTATTTTGGATGCTGATATGAAATCTTTCAGCATCCATTGGTACCATCTTGCTGTCTTCCAGCAGGTGTCACTCTGAGCCCCCTCTATCCAACACAGGAAGAAGGACTCGGGGTTTGCTTTAGGTTTGCCTTTGAGATGTAGATACCATCAATCCGGTTCCATCTGGTTCACTTCAGCATCATTTTAGGCACAATGGCCTGTCATTGTCTTTTAATGTAGGTTCACTTGACAGGTTTATGGGAGGAGAAAAAAAAAAGTTTGAGAAAAATAAATGTTGATATAAACTGTGACCAATATGTATTGGACAGATGTCAAAATGAAGGGCTCTGGGTGGTTTTGAACTTGGTGGTGTTCATTTGTAAGCAGGGTTATGTGATATAATTAAAAAACCCCAAAGTACTAACCAGTTAAAAATCTCAGTGGAGAGTTGTGTGGTGTTTAGATGTGCTGTGAGACCAATTGAAAGATAAGGCTAAAAAATGTCCCAAAGTTATTCCTAAAGCCTAAAAATAGTATGAGGGGAAGAAAAATAATCCCAAACCTTTTACAGAGTGTTTCTTTCTGCACGGTGTTCTTTTAAATTGTACTAGCTGCCTCTGCTCCTTTAGTTAAATGACTTTAAACCTACTTTTAATCACTGGCATCCATCAACTGAAGCACTTAAGAAACCTTTCAGACCCTTTGTGAAGACGACACCAACATAGTTAAAACAAATCATTGCAAAATGTAAACTATTCCTACAGTAAATTTGAGTTTGAACTAAATACATGAAAAAAATAGTGTAAGAGGGTTTTTTGTTTGTTTATTTGCCAAAATTCAAGATCATCTTAAAGGTAGTTTGGGGAATGTTTCATTGGCCTCATCACAATGAGTGTCTTTCTACAGCTCATTACATTAGCTGAGCACAATACCCTCATTAGCTCTGATTCAATAGTCATTTTTCCATAGTCTAGGAGGAAGAAACACAAACCATTCCACGTGGCCAAAAAGCTTTGATTTTTTAAATTATTTTTTTAAATTTTATTTTACTTTGTAGCTGCTCTTGAAGTTAGTACATGGTGTCTCTTCCCTGCAGCGGAGAAAGCAAGTGCCAAAATATTACCTAATGATAATGAGGAAGTAAGCACTTTGGCATAGGGAGTATTTTTTCCTGTGCGTGAGGGAAAGTAAAGGCTATAAATTTTCCTCAACAAGCCTGTGTTTAATGTCAAGTGCAGAAGCTACTGTTAATTAGGGGAGGGAAATATTACCCTGCAAGCAGGAACGAGGGGCTTTTTTACTGAGCTTTGGGGATGAAGCCTGTTTGCAGTCAGATTGATTAAGCAGTTGACTGAAAGCTTAGTGAGGCATATGTCCCCAGGGGATAACAGCCCATCTATTAACTATGAGACTTTCATTACACTCCTTAATGACTCTCCGTATCTTTGTGGAGATTTCAGAGCCTGGGTTAACCCAGTGCCCCTTTATACTCTGCACATAGAGAGATTTATTGGGCAACAGTTGTAGTTTTGTGGATCACCACCATGATTTTTATCAGACTGAAACACCTCCTCAATGGTATGAAGATACGTGGGAAGAAGAAATGTTCTTTGCATCTCTTTATACTGCCAGTCTTTCCAAATTTGAGGGAAAAGGAATGTGGGGGTGGGAAGGTGTGTAAGATAGCTTTCTTAGTATTGCAGGACAGCAAGAGGTACGTGCTGACATCCTCTAATGTTTTTTCAGGTCCGAGGATACGACTTCAAAGCAGACATCTGGAGCTTTGGGATCACTGCTATTGAACTGGCTACAGGGGCAGCTCCTTACCATAAATACCCACCCATGAAGGTGAGCAGGTCTCCTGGTTCTTGTGTAAGAGAAAGGCTTGTTGGTGTGTTTTAGGGGGTGTTTCCAAGAGCTTGGCCAGCAGGTTTTGTTGAAGAATTCATCCCCTCAGCTTGTGCTTGGGGATCATGATGCTCTTGGATTTATCTGAAGTCTCCTTCTGTTTGACTTTATGGGTGCTTGTGTGAGAAATGTCTTCCCCTGATGTTGTATTGGTGCATGGAAATGAACCCTTGTGACCCTTATGTCACTTGATCAGTACTGCCTGAAGCTGAGCAGTTCTTGATTAAATCCTGGGTCTTTCCAGGGACACCATTCTTGAGGGAAGTGCTATGTGTTTTAATCCTGGAGCCTTTGAAGGCAGCAGATGTCTTTAGGGCTGTAAATAGTAATTCAGAGCATGTTACTGGCATCCAGTGACACTGGGATGGCAAGTCATTCCTTCTCCTGCACTGATAACCCTCTCAGAAATCCTATGACTTGTTATCTAGAAGGATGTTGGATTTTGTTTAATGCCATCACAGTCCCATCGGTCACTGAACCAGTGGAAAGCACCACGTCAGTTTGAAGTGGTTTGGTATCAGTAACATCAGTATTTTATTGAAGATGAGGTGGAAAAAATGTTCTTGTTTAAACACGGACACTCCAAAAACATTTTTTAAAAAATATCTTGAACTTCAGATAGCCTTATAATTTGGCTAACATTCACTGTTCCTTGACTCTTGAGCCAGGACCTACTTCCAACATGCTGCTCTTCCAGATAGTCTGTGTCTTATAGTTAAAAGTTGACTCCTTCAGTTAGATTTGAAGCCTCCTCTCCTTCTCTCATTAGCCCCTTTGTGAGATGTGGTGGAGCCCTGTCTTAGTAATGAAAATTTGTACACCTTTGGCCACCCTTTTGAATGCTGCTTTGCTTCTACTCCTATATGTTTGTGCTGCCTTGAATCCCACAGGAAAGTGATCAAGAGCCCTTTCAATAATCCAATATCTTATGTTTAGACCAGTTACTTAGGATGTAAGGCCTGTGGGCACCAAGTCCCTCAAGCTTTCCTTTCCTTTTCTAAATCTTTTAACAGCTGGAGTGACACATAAGTTGGATGTCACCTCTTTAGGACCTGGATGCATTCCCTTCCACCTTTAGTTTCAACATTTGCAAATCCAGCAGCTCCCAAGTTAGCAGAGCAGAGACATCCATGTGTGGCTTTAAACACTAAGGCTTTGCACTGGTTTAACTCTTGTAGAACAGAATTAATGTTAAGATTTGTATCCACTCTGTGCCAACTGTCAAGTAACTGAGTGGTTTAGAAATGTCATTACAGTTTGTACCACATCAATGTCTGTGACAGAGCAGTGAGGAGCTCAGGGAAATGTGCTGCTGATTTACTGGTTGTTCTTTTCATTGATATTTCCTCCTGTGCTGTGATTACTGGTAGCATTTTGCAGTGGTTTCTACAACCTACAAGAGGGCTTCTGGGTTGTTTTTATTTGGCATAAGTGTATTTCACTGCAAATTAATTTTGTTACACAGCAAAATGACCCATGCATTAACTGACCCTCTAAAGAAGAGGGGAGGAGGGGAAAGCTGGGATTTCTGTCATAGGCTGTATAATTTCAACTAGATTGATGGGCTCTTGCTGCCCTAAGCAATATAGCTGTTGGAAGCTATTTAAATGTGCTGTGTGCTGCTTCCTTTTCTAAAAATAGATATTTGTCTGTATGTAGGTGACAAGTGAGAATGGAAATGAGTCATTTTCTTCTTTTCCTTCAGAATGTCTGAGCAATGTAAAGGAAGTAATCTGTTTGACTTTACTGGTGCTTGTGTGAGAAATGTCCTCACCTGTTGCATTGGTGCATGGAAATGAACCCTTCTATTTTTTTTTTTTTATGTTGCCCTGTCTGCTTTTGTGTTAATTTGATTTCTAGCTAAGAAATACCTGCAGGGAGATTTGAAACAGAGCCTTTGAACAAGGCTTTTGCACAACTGCTGGAAAGCTGGTAGAATTTCTGTTACACTTGCATCTTCAGACCCACCAAAAGGACATCTCAAGCCTTGTGTTTGGCTCATGAACTGCACCATGGGTTGGGAGATGGGATGGAAAACAGTGGCATAAAATTATCAGGCATGAATTAGAACCATAGAATAGTTCAGGTTGGAAGGGACCTTAAAGATCATCAAGTTCCAGCCCCCCGCCATAGGCAGGGACACCTCCCACTACATCAGGCTGCTCAGTGCCTTGTCCAGTCCTACCTCCAAGGAAAGGAGGTAGAGGGAACTCTCTAGCTCATGTTGTACAAGTTTTGAGCCTCTCAGCTGACAGTTAGAATTTTCAGAGGTGTAAAGGTTTGTGAGAATATCATTTCTACAAAGTTAGTGAGTGTGGAAAGTGGAGGGAAGAGGAGAAACACTGTAATTTTCTCAAAGGAAAAATAGGAAAGCATTTGTCTGAAGTCTGAATTGTAAAAAACACTTTTAATGGAACAGTCCTTGATTGGGATGCCTTATGAGAATTCTTGTCTAAAATAAAGCAGACCTAAGGTCTGTCTCTGACAAAGGCCAAGAAAAATCTCATTGCCTATAGACATAATTCTTGCAGGTTTTAATGCTGACGCTCCAAAATGACCCTCCATCTTTGGAAACTGGTGTGCAAGACAAGGAGATGCTGAAGAAGTATGGGAAGTCATTTAGGAAAATGATTTCATCATGCCTACAAAAGGACCCTGAAAAGAGGTAAGGACAGGTAACACTCAATTTTAAAAAACCCCACAACCCTAAAACAAAACCACGAAGTTCATTGTATCCCATAGTTTCTAAAGCAGATGTGCTCTCTGGCCTTTCAGTTTCAGTGAACACAGGAATCTCGCTGTGTGGCAGCAAGTTCTCATGGCTGACCTTGTTTTTAAAGATAAAAGTCTGGCATTGTGCCTTGCCAGGGCACACAGTTCCTATTCAGGTTAATGAGAGTGCATCCCAGTCCACCCTCTGTCGTGCCATTCTCCCCCCTTTGCCACCTCCAGCAGGTGACTGCAGTTCATGTTTTGTTTCAGCTGAAACTGCTCTGTGTTCATAAACCAGAAATCAAACATTGGGCAATATGTGTTTACTTGCAAAGCTTCATAATTTAACTTTTTTTTCTTTTTAAAATTTCCCAGGGCAAAGAGGGCTTTCAGCGTAGTTCTGACTTGCTTAATTGTAAGCAGTGTTTGGTTTGGGGGAGGAAAATCACAAAAAACACTGACAAATTTTCCCAGTGGGTGTTTGTTCTCATCAATACTGGTTGCATGACCTGGTAATGCTTTCAGGCTTCCTTGTAACAGCAGCTTGACTTGAGTGACATTAGACATACCACCGAGGGGGTGGTGTGTGTTGTGGTTCCCAGCATAGTGTTGTATCCCTCTCTGATGCTGTCTTTCAAAGCTGCACAAGGGTCTGACTGTCTTTGATGCTGTTTAAAACCCTCAGCCTATCCCTTAGGAAAGGTGTGATTCTGTGGAAGGCTGTTGTAGCATTTACTGGCCTCAGTGAAGCCCTTTAACTGTTCATCCTACATTAAAAATAGTTTCCTTAAAACGTGAATCTGGAGAAACAAGCATTCCCACAGCTTAGTTTTTATTCCTCTTATTTTTCTTCAGCTTTTCCCCCTCAGTAAGAAAACTAATTATGGAAAAGTCCCTTCATAAAATAATCATAATGCAGACATTTTTTCAGTTCCCCCCAGGAACAAAGGCTTCTCATGCACTGTGAGATGGGCTCTCTCTCTCTTCTAACAAGTTTTACACTTGAAATCCTTAATGAATCCAGTGGAGTGCTAGATAAATGCTGATAGCAGGTGCTTTTTTTTCCCCCAGCATGATGAGGTTTTTTCTTCCTTTCTAAAGCAAATCCTATCCCTACAGGTTAGAACGTGTGATGCTTGGAACGAAATGTAATCACTCTGAATCATGGTGTGCCCTGACTCTTCTCAAGCACCACTAACAGCCACTGTCAGCATCCTGCTGGTGGGAGGAGGAGGCCAGCCCATAATGAGCAACTTGCAGAATGAGATACTGCTTATGCAGATTTAATGGCTTCCCGAAGAGGCAAATTGAGTGTGATTGCTTTTTAATTATTTTGGAGGCTCCTCTGCTCTAAGGTGGATGCTTTTTGTTGGAGTGATCTGAGACGAAGTAAAGTCTGTGATGAACCCTAGACTGGCTTGGGTTGGAAGGAATCTCAGAGATCATCAGTTTCCACCCCTCTGCCATGGGCAGGGAAGTCTTCTGCTAAACCAGGTTGCTCAAAGCCCTGTCCTGCCTGACCTTGAACACCTCCAGGGATGGGGCACCTCTAGACAGCCTTTTCCAGTACATCATCATAGAATCAGAATAGTTCAGGTTGGAAGGTACCTTAAAGATCATAGAGTTCCACCCCCCCTGCCATAGGCAGGGACACCTCCCACTAGATCAGGCTGCTCAGTGCCTTGTCCAGCCTGGACTTAAAACATCCAGAGAGGGGGCATCCACAGCCTCTCTGGGCAACCTCTTCCAGTGTTTCACTACCCTCACCATAAATAATTTCT
>VZTY01032181.1:56693-91919 GCA_013400935.1 Turnix velox | reverse complement strand
CCCCGCGTCGCCTCCGCCGGCTTGAGGTAGCGGGAGGTGCGGGCAGCCCCGGTTTTGCGATGAAAGAAGGTGAAACGTTCTGAGGCCGGACCTCCCCCCTTCATTCCCACCCCCGCAACCTGCCCGTTGCCTCGTCCCACGGCGCCGGTGGGGCCTGCAGGGCCCGGAGCCCCCGCTTGGCCTGACATGGTGGCAGCCTGCTGGATCCCGCTGGACGCCGAGGATACTTGAAGCCGAATAGGTGTCTCTTTTGGCCTTTCGCTAACTCAATGCTATGCAAAAGAAAAGGAGGAAAAGGAAAAAAGAAAGCTTGACACGGGCTGCGGTGGGAATGGCTGTTTCCTGCCCTGGCTGAGCCTGCTCGTGGTTTTTTTTCCTTGCCTGGGTGGGATGAACTGATTTGTCCTTCACCTGGTGGAAGAAGACACGCTACAAATGGCAGCCTGAAACTTTGGTAACACTCAGTCGTTACTAAGCAGTTGGAACTTTTACTACTTTTACTTTTTTTTTTTTTAATTCTATCAAGTCACCTGAGGAGCCTTGTTGCCACCTTCAGAAGCACCAGAGGAGCCTGCACTTGTGTTAATTCTTCGCCTCTAAGTGACTTTATCCCTCAACCAACACACCCACCTGAAATACATTTCTCCTGCCCAACCTGGAAGATCAGGGATCACAGAACTTCTTGAGAAACTTCTTCTCATCCTGGGAAAGGCTGCCCAAAGTTACTTTATGGGGCAGCAGCCTGGAAAAGTTCTTGGGGACCAAAGGAGGCCGAGTCTGCCTGCCCTGCACTTTATCAAAGGAGCAGGGAAGAAGGAGTCATCGAGGCATGGGGGCCCACACTGCAATGTCTTCGTGGAACATGGTAAGAAGTTGCTTCTATTCATGTTTCTTTTTGGTTTAATTTAGATTTGTGATATGGGTTTATCCAAGGGCACGGTGAAGATAAAGAGATGTTGTACTTCATGGAAATCTTTTGTTTTCTTTCCCTTTCTTCTCAGTGCAGGTCTTCTGTGATTGTTAAGAAAATACTTGGGTCCGATTGCTTGGAACCTGGGGAAAGGTTGTTGTACAGCTAAATGTGAAGTACAAAGAAGTAACTTTTTAACATGGGCTAAGTTTCTCATTTTGACCATAATTAGATACTTTCTGATTTATATTTGGGGTTTAACCTCATTTTTGAGGTGTCTGTTTCATAGCTATAGCCCAGCCACAGCTGGTGGTGATGGTCAGCAACAAGTAGTTTTATTTAATTACCTTTACAAAAGGGATTTTGCTACCTGGAAAGGAAAAGAAAAAATCCCAAATCAAAATACTTCTCTTAGAAAGTTTGTGGAAAGTGCTGTTGTGAAAACGAGTTGGAATAAAACAGGTTCTTGTTGATTTGCTCAATGCCTTTACAGGACTTTTGGTTAGTATTTTCTTGGAATGAGTTAAATCTTCAGCTGGTGCTGGGATGGATTTAGGTGCTAGAGGATAAACTGGATGTATTAGGGGCACAATGTCTGAATTACTTGTGGGTTTTCTGCAAATTAAGAGGGAACTGAAAATCTGAGGGGAGGAGGCAAATAAAAAGCTCAGTGGGACTCAGGTACATTTAATGAGTGTTTCAACTGTTGCTTTTTATTTTTTTTCTTCTAAAAAATAGTCAAAGAGATTATAAACTGAAGGTATCTCTGTAAAAACGAGGTGCAGAAATACATTGTTTCACTGAAACTTTTTGGAGTTATCCTTGCTTTGCACAGTGCTCTTTTAACTCTAATATTCTTTGGAAAAGCCTGCTAGTGGGATTTTGACTAAGTTTCTTCAACAGTTTTGTCTTCTCAAGGAAGTTTATCTGTGAGCAAAACAAAACTGCATCTGTCATCTCTGTAGGGCTAAAAATTGGAATCTTGGCTGTGTCTGAAAACACAGCCTGGTTAGTGGAAAAGTTCTGATTTAGTTCTCTTTTCCAACTTTTAATCTTTCTTTCAGACTTTTTGTTGTGCTGTGTTTCTAGAAAGCCCCAAGGAAACCCTGTGCAGCGTTGAGCAAAGACACAAGAGATTCTGCATGTGTTGAAGTGCTGTTTTGGGTTACATTAATAGTATTTCTTTTCATTTCCCATGCAATGTTTGTGCACCGAGGAAACTGAAGATAAGTAAGGGAAGGTTAGAGAACATCAGGGCTTCATCGGGCCCTCGGATGTTTCCAAGCCCTGCTTTCACTCCTTCATCCACAGTTTGGTTCCTACTTTTCCTTCTTTGGACTGAGTTTCAAGGTCAGATGAGATACAGTGAGAGGACTTCATGCAGAACAATATTCTGACTACTTGGGTGTTTTGATGTAACAGGAGAACCAGAAACCCTCCTTTTTGATCATCTAACAGGAATAGGCAGATGGTAACTTCTTGCTTGTGTGACCTGAGGTCAGAAGATCCCAGCACATTTGCAAAGAAAAATAGTGTCTATATTGTCCATATGCCCATGAGAGACCTTAGTGTCTCAATTTAGCGAGGGATAAACTTGAAAGGGGGACATCAAGGCCAGGACATCTGCTAAGGGAGCTGCAATAGATCAGCCTCGCTTTCCCACACGAGGAAAAGTTTCCTCCTTTGAGGGTATGAAATGGTTCTTCTAAGTGCAGGCAGCAGAAGGCTGCACCACTGTTGTTTGTTGTTTAGCTGTTTTGAGTTTGAGCTGTTCCCAAAAAATACCATATTAAAATATCTGGTAAAAATATAGGGATGAAGAAAGTTTGGTTTTGAAAGTTTTTAATTTGCTTCCATTTTTTTTTTTAAATTGATAATTTGTCTTTGAATATGTAATCTGACATACTTGATATGCTTAATTGGCAGAATAGTGTTTAATATTTTCAGTCCTGTTCAGAGATGGTTCCACAAGCTGTACTATATAAAAATAGCCTTTTTTTTTTTTTCCTTGAGGCTTAAATTTTGGCATGTTTGTCTTTCAGTGCTGTCACTACAGAGTTTCTCCTAAATGCCAAACCCTGTATCTGGTTTCTTTGTCACACTGTGAGAACTGGTTTGTCCCAGGAAAATCGTGTTTTTCATAACTAAGAAGTGCTCAAGGAGTAATTCCAGGGTGGGCTGCTTAAAATAAATCTCTAGAGGTAGTCACACACTTAAAGGTGCCTGTTTGAAGTTCTTCTGTGTTAAAACACATGATACAACAGCAAAAAATAATGCAGAGTTGGTAGCAGCATGACTTCATGAACCTGTATTAGTGGGACACCAATAATTGTGAAGTTCTCCCGACACCTTCAGCAGACAGTGATTTTTCAGAGCACTGAAGATCTTAATTATTTCAGTGGGATTGAATCTTAGCTGTAAGTGTGTGTATTGTTAGATACTAACAGTGTGAAGCAAAATAACTTTCAGGGAAGTAATTGCATTTCTCAGTCGTTGCACTTTCTCTAGTGCTCCAAAGCAAATGCTTCCAGGGGCTTGTGAAAAGCAAAGAGGCAACTGGCCAGAAGTCTGCTCTGCTGGTGGTCAAACTTTCTGTGAGAATAAAGCAGGAAGGCTCTAAATTTTGTCATGAGTTGACAACTGAGGAGTGCATTAAAAAGGGGGAAAAAAATAATCAATGGGCAAGTTTTTGGGCTGCTTTCTTTGTATTGCTGCTTTCTGCACTCGGGGTGTTTTACAAGCTGGAGTTTGTGCTGGTGTGGTTACCCCAGGCAGCAGGGCAGCCCTTGGTGGGGTTTTACAGACTTCATCTTGATGCAGATTGCTCTCTTGGATGGTTTGTAAGCTTGAAATGGAGGGGAAGTATAAAGGCAGTGTTGGGCTCTCCCTTGTGCTTTTCTCATCTGATAAATGAGGCTGTAGCTGCTGCTTTTTGGGGATATCCAGCTGAGAGAAAAGCTGTAGACAGTTAATCACAGAATCATGGAGTTGGAAGGGACCTTCACAGGCCATCTAGTCCCACCCCCCTGCAGTGAACAGCAGCATCCTGCACTAGATCAGGTTGCTCAGAGCCTCAGCAAGCCTGGCCTTGAATGTCTCCAAGGATGGAGCCTCCACCACTTCTCTGGGCAACCTATGCCAATATCTCAGCACCCTCATGGTGAAGAACTTTCTAGTGTCTAATGCAAAAGGCTATTGATGCATTTCTGAGTTTGTCTGCTGATGTCTTATGCCTTTCCACAACATTAATCTCAGCAAAACCCAGACTTGGGAAAAAGGTGTATTTCCACAGGGCTCATTTCTGATCCTGCCCTTGGCAGCAGGTAAGTGAACACCTCACCTCCTCCAACTGTCTTGGGTTGGTGTTGTGGTGATGAGTGATGAGCATGTTTCCTGAAGCATCTTGGTAGAACAGTCTCTCTGAGCAAAAGCAGCACCTGAAGGCTTAAAAAGAAATTCTAATCTTTTCAACTGTAATGCTGAGGGGAAGAGGAGATGCTGGGTTAACTCTAGTGAGGTGGTGGATATAATTCACAGCTTTGAATTTCATTAATTGATTGATGTTCAGAAAGGTGAAATATTGAGTGTTTTTTCCACTTGTGCAAGCCTGAAGAGTTTGTTTTACATGTACTCTTTGCTGTATATGTTGTGACTGGGAATAGGGACTTTCTGTCCATGGGCTTGTTGGTGAAAACTGAGTGTGATTTTTTTTTTGATTCAACAATCATAAAATATGTTGAGTTGGAAGAGACATTTAAAGGCTATCTAGTCCAACCCCCCTGCAGTAAGCAGGGACATCTTGCACTACATGAGGTTGCTCAGAGCCCCAGCAAGCCTGGCCTCAAATGTTTCCAGGAATGAGGCCTCCACCAGCTCCCTGGGCAACCTGTGCCAGTGCCTCACCATCCCCATGTGGAATAATTTCTTCCTAATGTCTCATCTACCTCCCTGGGCTCTAATTTCAAACTATTACCACTCGTCCTATAACTCCATGCCCTTGCAAAAACCCCTCCCCAGCTTTCTTGTAAGCCTTTTCAGGTACTGGTAGATCACTAGAAGGTCTCCCAACAGCCTTCTCTTCTCCAGACTGAAAAATCTCAACTCTTTCAGCCTCTCCTCATAGGAGAGATGCTCCAGCCCCCTGATCATCCTCACGGCTCTCCTCTGGACCAAAAAATAAGTGATTATTGTTGTTAATTGTTTTTTCCAAGCACTTGGAGAAATAGGACTGGGACATTAAAGAACCCTAAAGGAAGGCAGACTTGCAGAATTCAACTGTTCAGCCCAAAGAGCTGCTGTGTGTTGAGGTATAAATGCTCAGCTAAACTCACAGCTGAACTACCTCTGCAACAAACCAAACAAAAGCACATCCAATTCTAATAAAAGTATAAACCAATGCAAAATGATGGTGAATTAGATCTTAAAATGTGGGTATTTCAAATGATGCTGCTGTTTGGTGTATGCATTTGCTGTTACTGGTGCCAGTTTTGCTGTGGAAGTCAGAGAAATAATTGATTTCAGAGGAAGAAGAAACATTCTGAAGAAGCTTTGAATATGAGACTTTGTTATATGTTGCCTCTCCTTGCATAGAATGAATGACCAATGGTTTTAGAACTTCTTAACTGTTTTGTGTTTGAGATGTTCTGCAATGTGATACAAACTGAAGTTGGTAGAAAGAGAAGAAACTTGATATTTAAATCCGTGTTACACCTTTACACCACCAGGTAGTGACAGTTACTCAGCTTTGAGCTTTATTTTAAGCATCCTTAGCCTGTAGCTGATAAAGCACTCACACAAGAATGTTCTTTTCTTAGTCTCTCGTGGTGATAAAATGTGTTTTTTACGATAGTTTTTCTCCCAGCAGATAAGTGATGGGGAAGCTTAACCAAGCTGTTTGCCTTACTCTTAAAGAAAGGTGAACTCCAGGAACTAGATCAATTTTTCTTCCACCTTTAGTGTAGAATATAGCTGAAGTCAGCCTACTGTGGTCTCTTTCATATTAGCTCTGAACTTATTTCTTACAAGGGTGTTGAAAGGTTTAGTGCTTTAATTAGGAAGTAATTGCACAGAACAGATCCATAGCATGAGCTTGCCACAGCTGCCAGCTGGAGACATGCCCTATGAAGTTCACTATTAAAAAGCATCAAAACAATTATAAGAGCTTTTTCCTATTGTGTTGATTAAAAATTGATTTTTAAGAGTCTTTAGGTTTAATAATCTTTCTTGTTTATTACTTTCCAATTTCATGTTTAGATTGTGAAAATGAGCAGATAACTTCCTTCATCTAGACTTTGTGATAGAACAAGGTGCCTATGAAATATTCCTCTCATGTTCATACCATGTAGGAGCAAGCAGGTATTATTCCAAGGAGGTTTTTTGGTTTATTTTCCTTGCCAGCAACATATTAATAATAACTCCATGGCTTTGGAATATACTTCTGTCAGCTGGGTGGTCTAGAGCACGTGGTGATATAGCAATAATATATGATTTTGTACTCATTATCCTTCATCCTACAGGTGAGCTCAATAAATCTTCTTTATATGCAATATACATTTATTAGAGAGTCAACTGCCCGTACATGGAGATGATTTCAATGAGATTCCTTTCATACTAGAGCTCTGTTTCTTTAAACCCATGTAGTTACAAGCCCTGCATTTATCTTTTTCCATTGTTCCTTGGGGCATTTTTATATCTGTCTGTGCTTCACCTGCTGCAAAACCTGAGAATTGAAAGAAGCTTCTTTGCTGTTCCTCACTCTACTTTAGACCATTCACCTGGAGTTCAATCACTGGCATTAGCCTCAGAGGAGTCCATTATTCACTTCCTGCCTTCTCTAACTCAAGTCCATGGTCTGAACTGACAGAACTTTCTTGGTTGTTAGGCTGGAAATTTGGCAGCTCCCAAACTTTTAATTTTCATCTCTATTAAGAGAGACTTATCTCCACCTTTTGAGATCATTGCTTATATGTCCAGCCTTGATATTTTTCAGTATTAACCTGGCTAATGCTGATAACTGCTGCACACCAAACACAGATTTGTTTACTGCCTCTGACTACATGCATCCTTTTTCATTACACAAAGCCCTTGTTATATTTTTTTCCTGCTCTAGTTATCAAATACCAGTAGATTTTACTAAGAAGCTCTTCCACAAAACTTCATCTAAGTTCAAAATATATTAAGAACGAGACCCTAAACTTGCTAAACAGCTTTTCCACACACTGAGGTGGAAGATGATGTTGATGGGGAAAGGCTAATCCTTTTCCAGGGCAAAAGCTGTTGTGTTTTGTGTACTGACTAAGCTTTGGTAACTTGCCCTGTTTAAGCAGTTCATCTCCTTCATTACAAATAGGTGGTTGTTGCTTGTTTGCCAGACTTCCATTAATAGATTTTGCTGGTTCTGCATTCTTATTTACAGATTCTAATAGCAAAGCTATGTGAGAAGATCAGGACAGGGAGGCAAGAGAAAGCTGCAGGGTATTAGAATAGAAATCACTGCTTGTAAGTGATCATCTTGCCCAGCAAGCATTTACTTGTAAACTTAGACTATTTTAAATTGAACTGTTTAAATCATATGCTTCCAAGTGACTTTTTGGCAGTGTCCCATTGCTGAGAGTTGAGAAGCTTTAGTTCCCTCCCTCCTGCTCTTCCTGTGATGGATTCTGTGGCACGTGGTAAATCACAGGGGTGAGAAGGATTGAAAATGGCCTTGGAAAGCCTCATCCTGTTGCTTGCTTTAGGGTGGGGATGCTGTTGTGTTGTGTCTTGGGACAAGAGGGTTGTGTTTCAGCACAAGTGGGAGGAACTCCAGACTCCAGATGCTTTGCTTTTGCTGACTCTCTTATCAGTCAGCTCTTGTCCTGCTCTCAAGATGACTGAAGATCAATCTAAACAACCTATGGAAGTTATTAATCTGCTTATCAGAACATCCGTTTTTTCCATTTAGAAAGGAATCTTGGACAGAAAGGGACACCCAGATAATTTTAGCAAGTGAAGCTGCCTCAGGCAATGTCTTTCCTTAGTTCTTAACTGAATTAGTTCTTAGTTAGAACTCTCCTTTAATTCCTTTGTTCTTTCCTAAAACTTGCAAGTTTTAATGACAGTTCTGCATTTAGATATTAACTTTTCGTGACATGGCCAGGAGTTGCACTGCCCTGATGGCAAAATTTGATAGGAATCTGCTAAAATTGTGTATTGTGTGCTGGGAGGAGCTCTTTTCCACACATCTTGTTGTAATGCTGGAGCAAGCACGTCCTGAATACTGGATTGCTTTAGTTTTTGCCTCAAAGCACTGAAGTTAGAGATTTGGGGTTGTTTTTTGCTCACTCCCAGCATTTCTTGCCTGCTGGTGGTTAGGTTGTGAAAAGCATGAGCTTGCTTTTCTGCAGTGATTGTCCCTGATTTACAGGGACACGGGCAAGATCATAATTCTTTCATGAGTGAAGATGCTGCCTGATTTATGTGGTGTCATCTCTGCTCTGTTTTTACCCAATGAATTGAATTTCACAACAGATTATTAATCATTAAGACTTTGTTTTCATTGTGTGTGTGTTAAAGAATCAATATTGCTAGATGCTGTTCGCCTTTAAGAAGCTTCTTATCCATTAGTGCTGCTTTTTTAAGGCATTTTGGTGCATTTATCTTATGGACTGACTTAAATTCTTTCCTTATCAACTCAGTACTCCTGGTGTCCATTCTGCTTCATCTTTCGAGGGTTACCCAAGCATTGGAAAATCCTGTTTGGCTTATTCTCTCCTTAACTTCTAAAACACTAATATGCTCAGCCTTATTCTGCTGGAGATTGCATCAAAGAGGATGTGGTGGACTTGGAACCTGGGAATAGCATGTTATGAAGGCAATATTGAATTATATATCTGTTCCTTAAGATGCCAAATTTTGCTGAAATCTTCATGCTCCACTTTCCTGACCTGCTGTTTGTTCCCTGCCCATCACCACTGGGAGTATGGAGTTACCTGGATGTGTTCCCTGTGTTTCCCATTGCTCTCAAGTATAGGAGGAAATTTCATTTACTCAGTGCATCTAGAATTTACTGACATACATCAGCTCCATCAGGTTTTTGCAGTGACCCCAATGAGCTGCTCAGCTGCCAACACACAGCTAGTGGAACCCATGACTTTTCAGGACCCTTTTGGGGTGTGTTCCCAGAGTAAACAGTGTTGGTTTTCCCTCTGGGAATAGTAGTGGGATAAAGACATGGAAACTCTAAATAGGAATTTGATTCTATGAATATATTCTTCTGATTCTGTGAATTTGCTCTTCTCAATTGCATATTACTATAGCTTAAAAAACAGTCCCTGTGTAACCCCACTCTTAAAAGGAGAGACAAGTGTGTGAGAAATGGTGAAGGGCTGTGAAGCCAAGTAAGGTATCATGACTTCTAGGGTTATTTGTTTATTCTTTATGGTGAGAGTGGTGGGACACTGGAAGAGACTGCCCAGGGAGGTTGTGGGTGTCCCCTCAATCCCTGGAGGTGTTTAAGGCCAGGCTGGATGAGGCACTGAGCAACCTGGTCTAGTGGGAGGGGTCCCTGCCATGGCAGGGGGTTGGAACTAGATGATTTTTAAGGTCCCTTCCTACCCAAACCATTCTATGAATTTCTTTGTGCTTCCAGGAAATGTTTGCTATTTCAAGTTTGCGAGTTGCCCAATATCAAAGGTTATTTTTAGGTTTTTTGATGTAGCTGGTGAAGGGCTGCTCCTAGATTCTCTTTTCTCATCTTCTGACACGACCACAGCAGGTTATCGACAGGGCTGTTAGGCAGTAAAATCTCCTCTTTCCACTTGGCTTTTTGCGGTATATTCATAATAAACCTTGACTAAACCGAGCTGTCATTTGATGCACTGGCCACCAGGTGTCTTCTTTGAATCTTTTTAGTTACTTGCTCTGATTAAAACAAACCCCCTGCAGGAAGAAGTGTCTTGGGAATGAGCAGCAAAAGCTATCGGGGAAAACCAGGGTCGGATATGACAACCATGAAGTTTGGGAAGGGTGGCTGTCAAGTCTTTTTAGTTACTTTTAGAGCCTATAATCTTTCTGAGCTGGCTTGCTGATGAAAAAGAGGTTGGTGGGTGATGTTTCTTTTGCTGTTAATGGGAAAATCTTGCTCCCTCTCCTCCTCCAGCTCCATTTCAGCCCACTCTTTCTTTCTTATATTTTTAAAAACAACAGGAATATTTTTTCAGTGCTGTATTCTTTTTCATTTATTGCTGTCTTCTATGTTTGACCCCATTTCCCCACCTCTTTTGTTAAGCCACACTGACTTCTTAAAACTATATACTTTTTTTTTTTTTGTGTTAAATTATGTGCTCCTCTCAGTATAAAAATTGATTCTGCAAATCCTCATGGAGCACTGTCTGGCATTTCTAAAAATCTGAGCTTTTTCTGGTGAGGATGCTGAGAGAATAACTGAAATAATATTCAGCCTTTTATAGCTGTTTACAGTCTCAGTGTCAGAATTGCTATTATAGAGCTAATTGTGGACTTAAACTTTTATGAAGTCATAACAATGCTAACAAAAGTGATGCTGTAATCTAGTAATACTCTATTTTACTCAAATCTCTCTTAGGTGGTAGAGTTCTGTAATAATGGAGGTGATTTAGTGCATCTAGCAAAACAGTTGAAGGCATAAATATGTATGCTTGAATGGGTTTTTATTATTTTTATTAGCTCTAAGCTCTCATCATATCCTCTGTAAATCTGACAACACATAATGCTTGTTTAAAAGGTACATTCTAGTTTAGCCAGAATTACTGGAATAGCTTCTTGGAGCTATTGCTGTCTGGCTGCACCTAATGTTTGCAAATAACTTCTGAAAGCTCAAATGAACAGTTTTGAATTAATTCCAAGCTGTTATTTCTTCTTAAACATATTTAACTTGATAGATAAGAAAATGCATTTAAAATTCTCTGCCATCAGCAGGTTTTTTTTATTTCAGGATTGTTGATAATACTGCACAAAATGTTTTATATATATATAATTTTATTTTTTTCCCCAAACGTGCAGCTATTTAATATAAAATTGATGCTTTTTACTGGAAATGACACTGAGGGAAGGCAAAGCTCTTCCCATCACTTGATACTGTTGATGTTCACAGGGAAGCTGTGACTTCTCTGGCTTCTGTGGATTCACTGTTATGTCTAAATAGTGCCTCCCACGCAGGGCTTGCATGTCAAAGTGCTATTGTGTTTCAGGTACTAAGTAGTAATTATTGTTACAAGGTGATAGCACAAGACAGTGCAAGTGTTGCTCAACCCTTCATGTTTCATGTCATTAGGAAGAAAATCTGTTGGGGAACCTTCTGTCTAATTAGACCTCTCTACAAGAATTACTGGTGCTTATTACCTTGCTCTTACTAGAGGATGGGTATAGAGCGAGGCTTTATGCAGTGATAGGTTGGTTGTGTGGTTTGCATGGCTTGAACAGATGGATTTTAGGAGTGCTAATATCTCTTAAACTTATCAGTGAAGTGTTGAGCAAGCAAAAGCATGAATTAGACTAATAAAGTTTGTATTTTGAGAGGCAAATAGCAGTAGTAAATGCTAATATAATAACTTCATAGAATTCTAGAGTTGGAAGGGACCTTCAAAAGCCATATAGTCCAACCCACCTGCAGTGAGCAGGGGCATCTTGCACTAGATGAGGTTGCTCTGACCCTCAACAAGCCTGGCCTTGGATGTCTCTGTGGATGGGGTCTCCACCACCTCTCTGGGCAACCTGTGCCAGTGCCTCACCACCCTCATGGGGAAGAACTTTTTCATCTAAATCTACCCTGCTCTAGATACAAACCATTGCCTTTTGTCCTGTCATTCCATGCCCTGGTCAGCTGTCCCTCCACACCTTTCCTGTAGCTCCTTCAGGTACTGGGAGGCTGCTATGAGGTCTCCCTGGAGCTTTTCCTCTCCAGCTGAACAGCCCCAGCTCTCTCAGCCTGTCCTCATAGCAGAGGTGCTCCAGCCCCCTGATCATCCTCATGGCCTCCTCTGGACTCTCCAACAGGTTTGTCTTGTGCTGAGGGCTTCAGAGCTGGACACAGTGTACTCCAGGTGGGGTCTTGTGAGAGCAGAGTAGAGGGGCAGAATCATCTTTCAATCTGCTGCAGTTTTGCCTCTGCAAAACAACGGTGCTATGTGACACCTGATTTCAGGAAAACTCTCCTGAGAGCAACTGCCAGCTTCACTGAGCGGTTGCATGGCTTTGTAATTGTGATTTGGATTCACAGGATTTGAAAAGCATTAAATGAAAATGGTGATCAGTGCTGCATTTGGTATCAGATAAGGATGCAAAGAACTGTGAAATGTTAACATGAAATACATTTCACTGGTTGGAATAAGGAGCACGAATCAATGAGGTGTTTTTGTTCTAATGGGATGATTTGGGTTACTTTTTCCCAGCAAAGTGAATGTTGCACTATATTGACTGTCTTCACAGCACTGAGTCCTGCACAGAGGCATTCAGAACATGAAGGTGAAAGACCCAGACAGCAGCAGAGCAGATTGTTTCCAGCTCAGACATCTTCATCTTGCAGTCTTTCCAAATTAGGAAATGGTGGGCTTCAGACCCACTTCACAACATGATGATGTGGAGCCCCTGGTATGAGATATATTTCATGGATAGACTTGAATCACCCCATGTTGGGGGTGTCTCATCACCCCTGTCTTGGTGAGTCAGGGCAGCAATGGTGGGATGCTGTCTGCCCACTGATAAAGGCTGGATGTTGTGGCTGGACTGAGGAGATTGCTGGTGGGCTGCATCTGAGATAACTACACCCTGTGGCATCTGAAGGGCTTGGCTGAGCTGAAACAATTTGCCCATCCTACCTTTTAAATTAGTTTAAATAACTGCGTGGGTGTCACCACTTTTAAATCCCAGAATTGGAAGGACGGCAGCTCTTCTGTGGTTACAAGGCTTTCATCTGCCAAGGTTGTATCTCAGAGAGTTGATATGTGCTGCTTGTGAAATGCTCCCCTAAGGCAAATCAAGCCCTTTGGGAAGAGGTACTGAGGACTGGAGCAAATCAGACAGGCATTTTACATTTCAATTATTAATACAGTAACCTTTTTCTGATTCTCAAATTGGAATTGCTAGCAGCTGAGTTCTTGAAATGTACTAGCTGTAAAATTTTTAGAGGTAAAACTAACTCCATGCAAGTGAAGGTGCTCTTGGAGACCTCTTTCCTACAGTCTGACACAATCACACTTAGACCCCAAGTTCTCTTACTCCTTTCTTCAGTGTTTGCTTTGCTTGTGTCCATACCAGCTGCCATTTGTGCAAGGGATGAACCCATTAGAGCTCAGAAGCCTCCTCTGGCTTTATTTAAGGGGGAGATGCATTGAAAAGGTAGTTGTAGGGTGCATTCCTGACTTGCAAAGAAACTCTGACTTATTTAAAATGGATACAAATATACAGTGTAATTAAAAATTGTTATCACAGTAACACTGAACACCAAGCCCAACAAATGCATTTCTTTAGGTGACAATGAATTGGAAGTGAGTAGATTGTGCACTTTCTCTTGTTTCCCTCTCCCCATAAAAAAGTGTTTAAAAAAAGCCATAAAAATCTGAGTGTAATGCTTCAGGCAAAGTGCTGCCAAAAAATTATGGGGGGAAGAAGGTCTGTAGGGGAGCTTTTTGTTCTTTTTCCCCTTTCCCCATAAAAAGTGTTTAAAGAAAGCCATAAAAATTGGAGTGCAATACTTTAGGCAAAGTGCTATGAAAAAAATGATGGGGAGAAGGAGGTCTATGGGGGAGCTTTTTGTTGAGGAGTTGTCTTGGTGCCTCTAGACCTTGACAACTAACCCTATGGGTCCCACTATTTTGTGAATGCAGGTCCTGGCCAAGTGAAGTCCTGCCACAACCAGGTACTTTGGTGCTGTTACCTGCCTGTCTTGATCCCTTCATACTCTGCCTCCTCTGGAGTGCAAATTACCCATCCTAAATCTTGAAGTTGGAGGCTAATGCATCAATCTCAACATCCTGTTTTTGCTGCTGTGGTGAGAGAATTGCTTTTAGCCTGGGATAGTACCTGGAATGTTTAATGAAAGGTCTGTCTGGAGGAGCTGACCTCGCCAGGAGCTGGCCTGAGGGGTGTTTCATGAGATGCACAAATAAAAGCAGATAAGGTGATGGAGATGGAGAGGAGGGGGAGGAGGGAAGTGCATATGGCTTCTCTAGGGCTCTTCTGCCTCTTCCTGCTGCGGGGGTGGTTCAGAGCCAGCCTGGATGACAGAGCTCCTGTTAGTTTGAAACTTAGTGCACCACAGATAAACTGCCACAAGGACTTTCATTCCTACTTTCCCTTATCCCACCTACGCTTTCCCTCCCACATCTGGCTCCTGCAACTCAGTAGAAATGAAAAACTCTTGCTACCAAACCAAATAAACAAAACAAAAAAAAAAGGCAGAATTTTTTTCCCCTACCCCTACATTTGAAAGAATAATTGAGTTGTGTGTTTTTCTGGGGTTNAAATGAAAACTCTTGCTACCAAACCAAATAAAACAAACAACAAAAAAAAGCAGCTTTTTTTTTTCTTCCCCATACCTGGCATCAGCTAGTTTGCCATTTGAAAGAATAATTGAGTTGTGTGTTTTTCTGGGGTTTTTATCTTTTTTTTTTTTTTTTCCCAATCATTTCCCCTCAGTGTGAGGATTGTCCTTGGATAAGCAAAATGTGTATTTTCAAGCTGGGTAATTGGGGGTTTGTGTAGGTGGTGATTCCAGGGATGTGTCTGTGCTGAGGCAAATGAAATCCTGGATCCTGCCTTGTTGTAGCAGGGAAGAACAGCACCTTTAGTTAACAAGTACCTGCTTGGTTTGTTCATGAGTCAAAAAAAAAACCCCAGATGCATTGTTTTTATACTCTTTATCATCCTAAAAATGCATCTTCTTGCTCCATAAGTGCATGTAGATAGGTAACAGGAGTTCTTCATGGGAGTACTAGAGGGTGGAAATGCCTGAAGGTACTAAGGGATGGGGGATGGTTTATATTTACTGGCTTAAATTAGAAGTTCTGCCTTTTTTAAAGGTAACAGTGCAGACACAGAGTGCTTTACATCATAATTTTGCTTTGATTTTCATTGGGCTGAGGGAAAAACCAGTTGACCACAGGGGTGGTGGAGACCCCATCCCTGGAGACATTCAAGGCCAGGCTTGATGAGGCTCTGAGCAGTCTGGTCTAGTGCAGGATGTCCCTGCTCACTTCAGGGATGGGTCTAGATGGTCTTTGAGGGTCCCTTTCTGCCCTAAACATTCTATGAAAATTACACTCTTGTTGTATTGCTCTCTCTAGTAGATGCCTGATAGTCATGTTTTTTGCAGCTCTGTGTGGTGTGTCCCCTGAAATTTCCCACTCATCTTTAGCTGTTCACCTTTCCCACTGATTTTTATCTAGTTTGGCTTTGATATTGTTTGATTTTTTTTTTCATTATTTATCTCTACCAAATTGTTGCTTTTTCTCTTGGAGAAGCAACTGTCCATCTGGAAATTGGATGCCCTTGCAGGGTGGCTGATTGCTTTGTGTTCTTTCAGAGGTTGGAAATCCTGCTGTTTAGCTGAAGGAGATGAAATCCTTGTTTAGAAAAGAAAATCATAATTTCTTGCTGCCTGCTAGGAAAGCTGCTGGCCTGTGCTTGCAGGTGACCTGCCAAGGATTTACAAAAAAGCAAAAAAAAAAATTGGATTTTATCCTCTTTTTGTCTGGTTTTAAGATGGTGAAAGCTGGCATGAAGAACAGTGGTTTTCTGAGAGGGGCTTTGTCTGCCCTAAGCAGTGCCAAAGAGCAGACCTAATCTTGTTTTTCTTCTTGGGTCAACTTCTAAGCTCTTGGGTATATCAGCTGCTTGTTGCAAAGAGTCTTTCTTTCTTTCTGCCTCTTTATGTGAAGGAAAATGGATGCTTTACCCACTCCATTTGCTATTTGAGGAACCTGGTCTAGTGGGAGGTGTCCCTGCTTATGGCAGGGGGGTTGGAACTAGATGATCTTGAAGGTCCCTTCCAACCCAAGCCATTCTATGATTGTTTTTGTAGTTGTGTGTAGTTGTTCCTTCCTGCTTCAGTCTGGAAGGTGGTGCTTGCATACTGGTGGTGTACTGGGAACACTGGTATCATTTGGGCAAGGTGATGTGCTGTGCAGATGTCTCTGCTGTCCTCTGCCACCATGGGCTGGATCTCCTGAGCTTCTGCACTAATCACAAGATTGTTGAAACCTCAAACTGCTGCTTCTGTAATTAAATTCAAAAGTTCATGCAACTCATGAATAATCTGCTTTCAGTCAATACTTTGGCAGTCTGTAACGTGCAAAATATCCCTTCCAACTGCTGAGTGGAAACAAAACCAAAAAAAATCCAGATCCATTTTTTGGGCAACTTGCTCTTCAGCTTCCTTGATGAGACTGATCAAAGGTTTTTACCCAGGCTCATCTGTATGAGAGGATTGTGGTGTCTGAACAAAGCCTGAAGGACTGTGCAGACAGAAGACTGTCGTGTGTGATAATAAAAAGCTTGGTTTTGAAAACCTGTATTTTTAGCTCAGTTTGTGATTAAATGGGATGGACTTCAGATTTCCACTTTGTTTTTGGCAATTGCTGAGCTCTGACCTGTAGCTGCTGAGTGGCTGGTGCTGTGATTGCAGCACTTTGGGTGCAGGATATGGGCTCTCTCCACTTCCCTTTCAGGTTCTTCCTTTCTCCTTCAAGCCACTGATTATTATTTATTTTAACAAACCCTAGCAGAAATGGAAGAAACAAGGCATGGCTCCACCTCTCTGCAATTCCCTTTCTTCCATCAGCTGTGATCAAAACAGACATGGGAAAGGACAAACATAATTGTAGCCAAATATTACACATCTTTTTCATACCATAAACCCTGTACTTTAGGAAAGATTGTACTGCTGGACTCAATAGTCCAGAAACATTGTCCTTCATTTTTTCCACATTGTCCTTTTCCTGCAAATCATGTTTTCATAAGATTCTGTCTGAATTAATGCCTTTTTTTTTTAAATACATAGAAATGGTTGTCTTACTAGTATTGTGAAAGAATCCTTCCAGCTGAGACTGAGTTCATCATTCAGCATCCTTGTTCAAAGAAGATACCAGAAAGTTTATAAAAACCCCAAAATCCAGGAGGAAGCCATCTTGCTCTTGCCATCTTTTGGACTTGGAGATTTTGGTTCACAGCACTTGTTATTTTTAGTTGTTTTTTTTTTTTAACCTCATATCAAGGGACATTTTATCATCCTTCTCTTTCCTGTTCCAAGCAATTACCATTTATTTTATCTTCAAGCAGCAGCCTGTGGCAATAAATTTTAGGAAATTCCTTCCCGCCCTTTATTAAGCCCTACATAATAGCTTCCGCTACTCACTCGTACGTTCATTAAGAAGAATTAAATGAGTGCTGGGGGCCATTAGCAGAGTATTTAATAACCTCTCCAAGGGAAGGTGCAGCTGATTGGAATAAATGAACAGGAGCAAAAACAAATGAAATAACTTCATAGAATGTGCCCAACTAATTTGTTCTTAAGAACACGACTTATTTACATGAAGGCACTGCTTGAAAAGCTGCTGGTTTGAGACCCCTGGCTTGGATTTGGAAGATCCCCATGTGAGTGCTTGGTGCCTGGTGGAACCCTGGTAGGTTTTTTAGGGAGTGAAAGGGCATTTTAGATGTCCTTGCCTACTTTACCAGCTGATGATGCTCTTGCTGAGGCTGCTGGCTGGACTTATGGGGTGCAGTGAGGACATCTGCCTTGTAGGAACTGGGCCATAGCTAATATCTCACATGGTACCAGCCAAATCAGAGCCTTTGGATGCTGGTGATGGGTGATCACCACCAGTTCCCCACTGGAAATCACTGTGTGTGGAACCAAGTGTGTCCTAACCCAGCTCAGCACTGGAGGATCTAATAGTATCACGTTGAATTAGCAGACTTCAAAGTTTCAGTCTGGTTTTAACTTGAAAAATAGACAAATTAGGAGTTTTCATGGTTAGACCTTTGGAACAGAAATGCTGACATCCTTGATTTTCTCTCATTGTTACCTGTTTCAGAGGAAAAAATAATGTGATTCAGATGCAACTCGGGTGTTGTGGATGACAGATTCTGTTGAGATTATGTGTTTTTTTGTTGTTTTTTTTTTCTGGTGCCATTTCTGAGCTCATTTGAGGAGCTCAACGAGTTGAAAACAATGACACAGTAATTGCTGTTGCTGAACCAAAGATGCAAAAGACATTTTACCTGGATCACTACGCTTGATTGAAATTTTAATTTGGGTTTTTTGGCAGATGAAACACAAGGAGAATCCTTTTGCAGTTGGAAATATTTGCACTGGAGAATTCCTAATTATTATTATTTTTTTTAATTATTACTTTTTTCCCCTGGAAGTTTCATGTTTTAAATTTTTCGTTATATTTTAGGCATAAACAGTATAGGAATGGAGCAAATCTGCAGAAATCATTTCAAGATGCAATATGCTGCTAATGTGCTCGGAGTATCTTCTTCTCTCTTTGCCAGATAATAGCTCAGAGATAATGGCTTTCAGACACGTAAATAATGTTGGAGAGATAGCAGGAACATTTGTTTTTAATGTACAAATGTATAAATGATTTGGCAATTTACTCTGCCTTTTAAACAGCCTGATCACCTTTCAATTCAGGGAAGAAGTAACTGTAAGAGGGGAAGATGCTGATGGAGCCAGGTTGGTTTTGCATCTTACTGGTGCTCGTGATGGGGTGGGCAACAAAGTGTTACTTAGAGCAGGAATGAGCCTGCAGCTCAGCCCAGGGGTTGAAATAATCATGATGAGCTAATGTGTTCTTACCGGGGTCACTCCCCTGCTAATAAATATCAGCCTTGGTAATTCTTGCTGTCTTCTTGCAAGTTTGCAGCATATCACAGTTGAACCCTGGCTTCTGGATGCAGGCAATAAAAAAAGAGGCATTAAAAAACCCAAGGAACAGTCTGACCTCCATCTCCATTTTTTCTTCCCTCTTCCACTGCTTTCCTTGTTGCATGAGAAGTGTAGGGGAAAGGGACCTGGGGGTCTTGGTGGACAGCAGGATGACCATGAGCCAGCTATTTGCCCTTGTGGCCAAGAAGGCCAATGGCATCCTGGGGTGTATTAGAAGGGGTGTAGTCAGTAGGTTGAGAGAGGTTCTCCTTCCCCTCTACTCTGTCCTGGTGGGACCACATCTGGAATATTGTGTCCAGTTCTGGAGCCCTCAGTTGAAGAAGGACAGGGAACTGCTTGAGAGAGTTCAGTGCAGAGCCATGAAGATGATGAAGGGATTGGAGAATCTCTTTTCTGAGGAAAGGCTGATGGAGCTGGGTCTCTTTAGCTTGAAGAAGAGGAGAATGAGTAGTGACCTAATTCATGTTTATAAATATGTAAAGGGTGTTAGGAGTATGGAGTCAGGTTCTTCTCAGTGACCTCCACTGACAGGACTTGGGGCAATGGGTGTAAGCTGGAACACAGGAGGTTCCACAGAAATATAAGAAAAACTTTGTCAGGTTGAGGCTGAGAGAACAGTGGCACAGGCTGCCCAGAGAGGGTGTGGGGTCTCCTCTGGAGACATTCAGACCCCACCTGGACACTTTCCTGTGTGATCTGATCTGGGTATTCCTGCTCCAGCAGGGGGATTGGACTTCATGGTCTCTTGAGGTCCCTTCCAATCCCTGTGATTGTCTGATGAGTTGGGGTGCTGAAGCAGCTCTTTCTCCCTTTTGACGACATTGGAAGCTTTTATCCTGGATTTGAGCATTTAGTTAAAGTTGGGATGTAAATTGCAAATGGTTGCCCTGATGCTAATAAAAGCTGGAAAATTGTAATAATATCTTTATTGGTTTGAATCAATTCTTGGGTCCTTTCCTCCTCTCGAGTAATAGAAGCCATTCAGTACTCTGACATTTGATCAGGAGCTCAGGCAGCCATGGAGGCGAGCAGCAGCTTGCTAATGGATTTCTGATTGTTCTCCTGGTCCATTCTCTTGATGAATGGTGCAGAGTTGGCTCTTTCAGTCTGGGGAACTGATAAAAAACACTTTGCCATCATGTCATTGCATTTCTCCGGGAGAGGAGAAGAGCAGATTTCCTCTGCTGTGTCCCCATGGCTTGCTATCCTGCTCAATTAGAGAGAGAGAGATGGAGGAGCAGCCTTCCTATTTGAGGCTGAAATTAGTTTTATGGCTTCTATTAGGTCTTTCCTGGGCAGCTGGTAGAATCCCTGCTTGCTCTGGGGGTGCCTGAGTGGACATGCCTGTTTCATTTTCTGAATGATATAAAGCAGTGATGCTACACAGCTGTCTGATGTAGGGCTTTTCATGGGGAGGAAGGGGTTTGGGGGCTTGTTTCTCTGCCTCATGGACAAAACACCTTTTGATAGCAGAACTCTACATTTCAGACAAATGTAGCCAGGTCTGCCTGGGGTCCACACGTGGATTCCCCCTGTGGAACTGCCTTCAATAGAGCCTTTATGCAAGGAGCTCTTTAATATGCTGCAACTGTTGGTTTAATAACTCAGATTATATCAATACTTGAAGGGGGCCTACAAAAGGGCTGTGGTAGGACTTTTTGATAGGGTACAGGATGGCAAGACCAGGAGTAATGGATCTAAATTGGAAGAGCGTAGATTTAGGCTGGATAGGAGAAAAAAAATTCTTTCCTGTGGGGGGGGGTGAGCCACTGGAACAGGTTGCCCAGAGAGGTTGTGGATGCCCCCTCAATCTCTGGAGGTGTTTAAGGCCAGGCTGGATGAGGCATTGAGCAACCTGGTGTAGTGGGAGGTGTCCCTGCCATGGCAGGGGGGTTGGAGCTAGATGGTTTTTAAAGCCCCTTCCAACCCAGACCATTCAATGATTCTATATGGCTTTGAGATGCCTGTTCTAGGACTTATGGATGCTAATGGGTAAAGTCTGGATGATCTTTTTATTTCACTTTTATGGGATAGCACCCATGAAAAATACACCCCATTAAAACTCCTTAAGAATAGGAATGATTCATTAAACTCTTTTTATCAACTTAAACCCCAGCATTTGCAGACCGTTTACCAGCCCTAACAACTTGAACCAGCTCATTTCCTTCCCTGGAAGGATTGATTCCCTTCCCTTCTCCTCCTGGCGAGCTGTGAAAGTGAATTTCAGGCTTGGCAATTAAGATGTGTTGACTTCTTTCTGATTTGTCAACGTGCCTAATGAAAGGGGGTAATGCATTACATCTCCTTCCACTGCTATTCTCCTTCACAGGGAGGCATTTTGGGGGCTCTGGGGGTGTAAATCAGTGTCACACCACCCCGCAGCCTCCAATTGCCAGTGTGATGGCAGAGCTGGGCTCGGTGAGATCTCCCCCCTAGGCTGTGCACCCCAGAGTTTTGTTTTCTGTAAAAACTCCAGGCTCATTTAGGCCTGGGTTTTGAACTTGTTGGAGATTGTTGGTGATAAACTGTGTCAGAACAGTCCTACATAATAATCATTAATAATGCCTCGCTCTGTCTTTTCTTCCCAGGCATCTGAGAAATACCCGCTGAGTGATTTATCTCCTGTTCCAGTAGATACATCATCTTCTTCTTCCCCTCCCAGTTTTAGGGAAAAAGGAAAAAAAAAAGCTAATTTATTTTTGTCTGATTGCTGTTTTGTAGCTTAAAAGTTCATGCTGTGCATTTCTTTCCATCACACCCTTATTTTATTCTGTAGCTACCTCTGTTGGCCTGGTTCACATAAACAACATTAACTTGTGTTAAATTCAGACCTTGTACTTGTGGGCTGCACTGTCCTTCCTTTGTACAGTGATGTTCTTTACCAAGGTGAAGTCCTTTCTATTCAGGTGGTTTCCTCTAGGAAGAGCTGATGCTCGATGCATGAATACCCCATGCTTGGTGGGTTTTCAGAAGCAATTATTGATTGGACTCACCATCTTAGAATCATAGAATAGTTTGTGTTGGAAGGGACCTTAAAGATCATCAAGTTCCAACCTTGTGAGCTCTCATCATCTTGGACTCATCATCATCATTTGTTCAGTACCTGCTGGCTTTTGGGAGGCTTTTGAAATGATACTCTTGTAGCTGTAAGAAGCCTTTAAGTGCCATCTTCATGTTTCTCTGGGAAGAAGACCAGTTTATCTTCCCCTCATGTTGCTGCTCACTTGTTTTGACTGGTATTCTCTCTGGTCCTGTTTTTCCTATTTTCATGAGCTTCTGCCTCTTTTTATTCAATCTCCAGTCACCTCAGCAAGCACAAATGGGTGTGATTTCTTACAAACCTTGTTCAGCTCATGGATCAGTTTCAAAGTCATCGATTCCAGGTCTACTGGGAGCTCATCACAGGAGGGCTGATGGTTCAGGATGTATTATCTGACAGTGTCATGTTGCCCATTCCCCTCCCTGCTGAGACAGGCAGCCAGATCTCTCCACTTCACCCCTTTGTTTGACTCCTCCATAAAAGCAAGTTGATTACTTTAACTGGTAATAGTTATCCCCATGTCCTGTGGACAAGCTAATACCTGATAGCTGTGCAGGCTTCCATTATCTCTTAATTCAAAGCAAAGAAATATGCTGCTTTTTTCCCCGTGGATCCATAACACTTGGGTTTAATAACTGATTTGTGGCCTTGTTTGCTGTCTGAACTACAGCCATTTGGGATTTTTTCCTTTATTTTTTTGAAAGGCTGCCAGCAAAGCTGCATATTCAAATGTTTCCAAACTTTCCCCATTTATGTAGAAAATAACCACTGTGCCAGACCCACCAGGAATCTTTCTTATCATACGTGGTTTTGTTGTTTTGTTGTTGTTTTTATTTTTTTCTTCCTCTTTGATTATGGTCCTTGCTGAAAGGCAGTGTTTTTAGGCAAACATTTCTCCTTGTGCTCCCTGGGATGGATTGTCAGTTTGTTAGACTTCCAGCAGTCCTGTTTATTCACGTGTGCCTTTGGAAGAGTCGAGGCGCAGCAGGTCATTTTCTGCCTTTGTTCACTGCTAAGCAATTAGAAAATAATTTATAGCTCTGTTTCTTCTTTCAAGTCCCTTAAGAAAATGATGGCATATTCTTAGCAAAAAAAAAACCAAAAAAGCCCCTACAGTGCTGGGACCCCTCTGTGTTGGAAAAAAGCTGTTCCTCATCAGCCTTAGCACAGCACTGGGGGCACTCTGCTGCTGATTGGGCCCTTTGGCTGTTAGTTAAAATTAAATGAATAATGAATTTTCCCATTCAACCAGAGCTGGAGAAGCAGTGGAAGTGATGTATGTGCTAGATCCCTGCCTGGGAGCAGCAACGTGACTGAAAAATCAAACATATTTTGGGCACACTGGATGATGTAAATGAGAACTTGTGAGTACTTCATTAGTACTTTAGGGCCCATCTGCCCCCCACTAGCACTGTTGTGTGTAACAAGCAATTGAGGTTTTATCCCAATCTAGTGAGACATTTGTTTTGTGAGTATTGAATTAATGCCTAAGTTTATTGATTATCTAATAGCACAGCCTTCAGTTCTTTAACCTGTTGAATGTTAATGGAGAGAAAAAAAAAAAGGAATGACCAACACAGTGAGTTTACTGTTAATCTCTGAGTGTGACTGGGCAGAGTAAGAAGTGCTTTGTGCACGGAAATTGGTTTATAAGCCTTTTCTAGATTGCCTTCCCTCCACCCCCTGCTCGGTGCCTGGCATTTTTTTTTTTTTTCCCCAGCTTGACATAAGTATTTGGCTAAGGCTAAAAGGATGAACAGAATTACATGTTATCAGCAGAATTAGGGAGGGGGAAAAGAAGTCCTTCTGCCAATCACATCATGCGCTGGGTAGAGCAAAAGCTTGACTTAATGCATCTCATTGTATTTGGCCTATGCTAAGCAGGATGGAGATGCAGTGGGTGCAGGTCATCGCCCACTGCTGGTTTCCCAGGCTTCGGGAGAGCCCCACATCCAGGAGTTCCAGCAAGCTGAGGGCTGGAATGAGCAGCATGTGTTGGTACCCTCTCTGCAATGTGACCTCTACAGCATTCCCCGGCCTCATTCTTGGCATATCTTGGCCTTTCCATCCCCACCCCCTGTCCTGGCTGGTTCATGGTCAGGCTGGAGAACCGTGGTAACCCCAAGAGTGTGACTGCTTCATGGTGGAGCCAAAGCTGAGGCACACACTTAACTATTTACCTCGAGATCAGCTCCAGGTCTGAGCACTCCCTGGCACAACAGAAATGCTGTGACTGGAGGGGGCTAGCACATAGAAAAGGTCCTGTTACTGGTGTGTACTGGGTATGTTAAATCTTCCAGCCAGCAATGTAGAGCTTGTGGAGTAGGAGTGGTGGAGAACACCTGAAAACCACATGGCTGAAGCATTGGCTGACACTGGATTGTGTTGATGTAGAAGAAAATAGCTAAATTTACCCTGCTGGCTTGGTAAATTTTAGACCTGGTCAACCTCATCCTAGAAGATGCTTGTCCTGGTTAAGGGCAGGGTAATTTTCCATTCTGATTTTAAATAGAAAAGGAAATCTATAATGTTGGAAAAAGTGTAAGATGATGGGTCTCACAGATCTTTATGTGTGACCTTTGGATTAGAGCAACATGGGCAAGACCCTCTTGCCTTGGGTTTTCTTCTAGGTTGTGCTCTCTGTTGGTATAAGACATAATTAAGGTTTAATTGGAGATGTCCATTAGGAGGATAGACTGAGTAGCACCAGGAGAAAATAAAGAGAATAAACTCTGAAGGCTTAAAAGAGGAAGAAATTTTAAAGAAGAACAAACAAAGGGTGCCTGGCATTAAAGGCCACTAGAAGAGCTGAGCTGGCGGATCAGATCTGAGAAGTGCAATTGCCTAAATTATTCTGGGATGGAAGAGAAGATGAACTGAGAAACATCAGGGCATGAATTTGAAGAGCTTGGAAGCGAAAAGGAGGTTTCTTTTGGATGACAGAAGTATAAATGGAGAAGGGCAGGAGGCCTGCTGGGGTGAAGTGACAAGTGGGAAAGTGGTTTGTTGGAGGGCCCTGCGGTGCTTGGAGGATGTATGATAATGTTCCTGCCCTGCTGGATGAGAGTGGGAGTTGAATTACAAGGAAAAATGTCTCTTCCCTGAAATATCAATGCTAATCTCTCATAGTGTCAGTGCTGTGTTTAAGTAGAAGTTTACAGCCCTTGTTTTTGTCACGTCGGGGTTTTGTTTATGTCAAACATATCTGCAGTGGCACAAGGGAGGTAAATTGCTCTTCAAGTGGTACGTGTCCCTGTTGTTGCTCTGGGAAAACAAAACCAAACCCCACTAACCAAAATCCCTGCAACCAATCCAACAAAATACACTCCCAAGTCCTGCTTAACAGGCAGTTTGTCTTGGTGGACCTGGAGGAGTGAGCACTCCTTCATCTTCCTTGTAGCCCTGCAGAAGTTGAGGCAGTGAGAAGTGCAATGGCTCATCCTTGGATAAATGGTAGTCTGGTTGTGGGTTGCCAGAGGATGTTTTGCCCTATAAATTCTAGCCAAAATGAAAATATCTCCCTTAAGCAAAATATTTAGGCAGACTTCATTTAAACATCCCCCGGAGTTTCCTTTCCCTTCAACTGCATGACAAAATGCATTGGTGATTTCTGCTGTGGAAGGTGGAAAACTTCATGTTGGTGGTTTCCATTGAATTTGCTAATTGTGGGCATATACCTTTAGTTCNCATTGGTGATTTCTGCTGTGGAAGATGGAAAACTTCACGTTGGTGGTGAATTTGCTAATTGTGGGCATATACCTTTAGTTCCTTCACATTATCATCACGACCTTTAGTGGAGCTGCTCTGAAATCTTCAGCTGAGCTAATGCCTTTTCCTAAAAATCCTCAAATTTTGACATGTTTGGAATGGATTTAGCATCTTCTGATGAGATAGTTAGCCTGGTGCTTAGAGCAAAAGCCTGAGCGCTGTAAAAGTGCAGGGCTATTACACCAGCAGAGCCAAGTGACTTTCTTCCTCTCTGTGTGACCTCCAGCAAGTCCTCAAGACTTCTCTGCATGTCATTCAACCCAGCTGGAAAACCCAAGTAAACAGCAGGAAACTTTCTGGAAGCCTGAAGCCTTGACTGACTGAGTTATTCTGGGGAAATGGAATAAGTTATGACTTTAGAAGCAGGTAAACAACATATAGATTGAATTGTTTTAAAGGCATAATAACTCTGAAAATACCCAAACCAGCTTAAATATGGCTTACTTTGAATGGATGAGGTGATTGCTCTGCCCTGCTTTATATTAATGGGAAAAAAAAAACCCACCAAAACCTACACTTGCAGTTTTCCTTTTCATCAGACTGTTTACAGAGCCTGTAGAAATGGAGTTAATCAATATTTCTATTAGACACAAGCTTGGGCCCCATGCCACAAGCACTCATTTTTAAACCCTTCAATCTTGTATCATTTATGGAGATTGTATTGTCAGAAATAGTGCTGTAAATAATTTATTTTGCTGCCAGTGCTTTTCTAAAGGTCTCTAGGCGTGATGCAAGATTTCCTCCAGGAGCTGTAAAGCTTCCAGATCGCTTCACTGTGGCACAGGGATTTTTCTTTTTTTTTCTGAGAGAGAGAGGGAGATGATTTGTTATTTCAGGGAATGGTTGGCAGCTGTTTCTTTTGGATCACCATTGTAATCTGGAGTAGAGCAATTAGTAAGTAAAATTATTGCCATCTCGTTGTGTGGAATGAGTCAAGTTTCTCAGTGCACACAACCATGCATGTCCCAATCTGAGCTGATGTCCCAGTTTGAGCTGGTGTCCCTCCTTGAGTGTGGGTTTGGTGGGTACAGCTCAAGAGAGAGGGAGGCTGGCTCACAGCTGGGGCTCACAACAGCCTGTCTTCATGGGAGGAAGATGAGTTGGTGCTGCAATAGGTTATAGGGGTAGGACTTTTTAATAGGGTCCAGGATGGCAGGACTAGGAGTAATGGATACAAATTGGAAGAGGGGAGATTTAGGCTGGATTAGAAGAGAGAAGTTCTTTCCTGTGAGGGTGGTGAGACACTGGAACAGGTTGCCCAGAGAGGTTGTGGATGCCCCCTCAATCCCTGGAGGTGTTTAAGGCCAGGCTGAATGATGCATTGAGCAACTTGGTCTAGTGGGAGGTGCCCCTGCCTATGGCAGGGGGTTTGGAACTAGATGATCTTTAAGGGTCCTTCCAACCCAAACCATTTTACGATCCTTCAGAGTAGCAGATTGTGTTTTTCAAACAGGATTGTGCAGCAGAAGTGTGGAGACTCAGGTTTCCATATCAGATGTCTTCCTCTCTCTGAAGTGACACCAGCTTCTAATGAGACTGGCAGTTGCAGGAGATGTGTGGCATCATCTTTGCTTTGTTTCTCCCAGTGCAAATCCTCCTTGGGTTGAGTAGGTCCTCTCTCCCCCCAGGCAGCCAGTGCAGAATTACCCTCAGCTATCCAGCCCTACTGCAGTTGGGGCTTCCAGCCTTCAGCCAAAAATTGAAATCTGTCAAATTTTTGTAACTTTGCAGGGACTAGAAACTCTGCTGATTGAAGAGAAAAGCCTTCAGCCGGCCTAAATAAACATCAGCTGTCTAATGGGAGGCTTGCAAAAAAAGAGTCCCTATTTCCAATTTACTCTTGAAATCTTCCCAGATCTTTTAATGCTGTTATGGATTTCTGGCTAATGAGTAGACAGAGCAAAGAAAGTTCCATGTAAACTACCTTGGTTTACTCCTCAAGCAAATTAGATGGCAAGTATCTAACAGGAAAGGAGAGGCAAAAGTAGCCTAAATTGTCTCCACAAGCTTCATTTTCTGAAAGTTTAGACTCGGGGAGCTGATGAAATTTTAACTATGGCACATCAAAAGGCTTTCTAAAGCACTGAGAGCCAGTTGTGCAGAGATTATTTGGGTATCATGTGCTCCTCCAGGATGCTCTGCACTGGGCACAGTGATGATCCACCAAGATTGGCTGCTGCTGGAATGGAAGTGCTCTTGTCTGTCCTTCTTCTCAGTGACAAGTAGAGAAATCAGCAGCTCCATAGATTAAGACTATGAGCAATTTAAGAGAGAAACTCTGGCTTTTTGCCTGGCAGGGATAACAAAGTGCACAGCATGGTTGTTGTTGTATTTCAGATGATTTACAGGTATGGGATGAGACAAACCCCATGCTTTCCACCTGGATGTTGGTGTGGCTGATGCAGCTGAGGAGAAACCGTCATCCCCTGGGTATGACGTTAGTGCCATTTGCTAACAGCTAAGCCAGCCTGGCTCTGTCTGCATTAATAAATGAATCCTCAGATGCCTATTTTGTGTAGATGGATGTGGGCTTAAAAATTGCTTTTTTTTTTCAGTGCTTTGGGAAAACACTAACTGTAACAGTTAAAAATAACTTGCATTGCTTCACATCAGGTGTAAAACACTGCATTTTGAATCAAGCTGTAGATTAAAGTGGGAGACCTTTGGTTTGTTTTAAACAGTTGCATCCTTTATTGGCCTCTCCTTCATGCCTCTCTTTAGCCCCCAAGGTGACTGTTTCACATAAAACAGTCACTTTAGACTTTCTTGTCAATGGTTTTCATGTTTCAAAGGAATGAATCACCAATTAAATTTACCAGGTTTTATACCAAAAGGAGAAACCTTGCAGAAGTTTCCTTCAGAGATAATTTTTTTCCCTGGCTTACTTGAGTTTGATTGCATGATCTATCCAACATTTCCATGAATATGCTTAGATGGATGGGGCATCTTGGGATGGTGGATTTCTTTCACTCGTGTCACTTCATCTGATTGTGTGTTTGTGGCTCTGCTTTTCCAGAGACTGGCCCCAGCGCAGCGGTTCGTAGCTCTGCCACTTGGTGACAGTCTTTCAAAATAAAATCGTGAGCTTTGAACTTCCTGACTGGGCTGTGCTTCTGCACAGTGAATTCCATGCAAATAAGTACTGAAGAATTAGGATAAGAATTGATTTGCCTGTGAAGTAGAGGTGTAGGTACGTAGTTCTCTGATGCAAACTTGCCCTAGAACACTGCTGGTAGGGCTTTCTCTGTGGAGCAATCAAACATGATAAATGACAGGTCTCTATTACTGGAATGTTACTCAGACTGTCATGAGGGGTGGGTGACACATACCCACATGTTCACACCTTGTGAGTGGCTTCTTCAAGGGCAGGACTGGGGTAGTGCTTGCCCTCCTGGGCAGGCTTTCTGCAGGCTCTCTATCTTTCCATGATCTTTCATACCCCTCCATCTCCATTCCTCTCCTTTCCAGTGAGCTGGGCACACAAGTCCATCATTACACTTAGAAATCTTCTTTTCACAGCCTGGTTTGAATTTTCTGGCAGTGCCCTGCATTTACATTCCCTCTTTATCTTATGTCAAAGAATAAAATAGGATGAGTTTGTTTTTATTTGGCCATGATGTAGGTTTTCTAATACAGATTAGCTGGGCACACTGTGGGTACAGTAGTCTCTGTAGCAGAGACTATTTGCTGCCTGATGTGTGCTGAGATTCCATTTCATAGATCTTTTTTCCATTTATCTTCTCTGATGAAGAAAAACCATTGCAAATGCTTGAACAAGTCACTGTAAGCTCACAAAAGATGTGTATTGCAATGTATCCTTAGCTTTGGGGATCTATCATTTAGAGAAGAAAATTACCACCATCGTGTTTGGGCTGAAATTAATTTTGGCCAACAAAACTGCAGTTGTTTATTTTCCACCTTCTTGCTTTTTTAAATCACGCTTAACTTTTTCATTCCCCTCTATTTTTTCTTTCTATTCAACTCCAGTAAAATTCTTCCTGGGTGCTGAAGCAACAGCATGAAATACAAAAATTAGCAGTCTGATCTTTTTTTGTGCTTCTCATGGTAATTCTTTGGCTGTTGAAAAATTCATGAACTTATCTAGTATTGAACTCTTCGAGTGGATTTTGTGCTGCTGGTGTCAGGAGAACCTTCCTAGTAGATACAATCCTGGAGCAAGTTAGTAATCTCAAGCATCCAGGATCAATTTCCTGGGGTTCTGAAGTTGGGTGTGCTACAAACTGAGATATTTTGTCTGTACAGTCACATGTAAAGCCAAAAACTACTCGATTTTCACGTTTAAGGTGTAAGGCACAGTTCCCTGCTGTCAGAAAACAGATCTTTATTACTGAGGGTAGAGGATGCTTTCGGGTTATTTTGGTGAGTTTCCAGCATGATAGCAGCACCATGACCATAGTCTGGTTATCTTTTACTAGGCTGGTATCTAATTTTGGGTTCTATAAGTAATTAATTTGAGACATTTGGCACGTGAGCACAGTCAGAGCATGATGTATCGGATTATTTGTGGTGAGGGTGGTGAAACACGGGAACAAGTTGCCCAGAGAGGCTCTGGATGGCCCCTCTGTTGAGGTGTTTAAGGCCAGGTTGGAAGAGGCACTGATCAACCTGATCTAGTGGGAGGTATCCCTGCCCATGGCAGGAGGGTGGAACTAGATGATCTTTAAGGTCCCTTCCAACCCAAACTATTCTATGATTATTTAGATGGCTTCATGTGCCAGAGAGCTGAAGTCTTGATTCCATTCCCTTGAGTGCTGGAGAAGCAGCGCAGCATCTGCTGCAGATAGAATCACGGGGATTAGAAGGGACCTCAAGGGATCATCTAGTCCAATCCCCCTGCCAGAGCAGGAACACCCAGATCAGGTCACACAGAAAGGCATCCAGGTGGGGTTTGAATGTCTCCAGAGAAGGAGACTCCAAAACTACTTTGCTCCAGCTGACCTGAATGAGCACTCAGTTGAGCCAACACTGGAGACTCAGCCCACTTGGAAACCAGACCACGAAGAAGAACACAGTGCCATTTTTCATACAATCATAGAATGGTTTGGATTGGAATGGACCTTAAAGATCATCCAGTTCCAACCCCCCTGCTGTGGATAGGGATGCTTCCCACCAGAGCAGGTTTTTCCTGTGTTCATCCTTTTCTCTGCATTTCCTGCAATATTCACAAGCCTTTCTGCAGTCCTTGCCATCAGTTTCTAATCAGTGGTGTCCGTGAAGCCTCGCTCCATCGCTGCCCGTCGTGACGTCGTTTGGCAGCAGCGGCTGCCAGGTGAGTGAAAGTCGAGCTGGAGCTGTGGAGTTGAGTGGAAATAATGTGGCCTGGGACATGTGTGTGTGATTTGTTCAGATGATTCAAGGCAAAGCCATGGCAACCGGGGTAAACAGAGGAAAAGATATTAGAAAAGCAGCAGCGGCTTCATTTTAATAGGACGGCCTTATTCCAGACGGCTCAGATGTTTACTAGAAGAGCTCCATCTTCCTGCGTGTCTCTTCCTCTCCCTGCTGCCCCCATGGCTTTTGCATGCACTTAGTCATGGGATGGGGATGGCTTCTTGAGCAAAGCCCCTCAGGCCAAATTCCACAGTTTCTTAACTGGAGCAAAAAAGCTGTCCTCAAATACAGGCTCTCTCCCTGTTCTGCACATCTGTGATTCAAAGGGCTCTGATCAAAATGCATCTTATTTGAGTTTCCTGTGGATCAAGATACACTTTCTGAAAGCGTTGTGGATTATTTGGCTAACTGTGATGTCTAGTTGTGCTTTGGCTAGGGATAAAACTACTTGGGGAAGTCTGTGCTGTACAGAAGTAATGCCTGACATGAAAAGAGTGCTCACCACCACCACCACTCTTCCCGTGTGAAGTTGGAGTTGGCTGATGTGTGGCTGTTGAATAACAAACAGCTCTTGAGAAGATGGAGTACAATGCCAGGGTTCTACCACGTGCTTGGCAGCAGGGCCATGCTGGTGTGTGGGCTTCTGGGCAACTAAAACCTCAAGCTGGAAGTGGAAACAACCCAGTGGACGCCCTTGTGGAGAGAGGGCTGGGGAGGAGGACCTGAATCCTGTGTCCCTGTGAATGATCCCTAGGGTTGCTGAGGGAATTGTGTAATCTTGCATCAGGGCTATAGTTTGGGTATGCTGATCCCAAATCCCACCCCCCTGGGGGAACTGCTGGTGATTCACTTCTCTGAATCATAATTCCTGACACTTTCCTAATCACTGTCCTTAGTTTGTCCTTGCTTCACGGGCTGTAAATCTAGCCTGATTGGAAGGAACGAGCTTTCAAGCATTTTAAAAGCTGGAGCTGGACAGTTTCCTCCACCAATGCACTAATCCTGCTGCAGAGCTCTAACTTTGTGGCTCATTTCTTCTCTGTGTTGCTTTAAGGGTGAGCAGGAGACATAAGAATTTAGAAAGAGAAACACAGCGAGCTGTGGAAATGTGATAAATACAGGGTAATTTGACTGTGAGGAAAAGCATGCCATGTGTACAGTTCTCAGTTCACAGTTTAAAACTGAGTGTGTTTAGATGTTTATGAAATCTGCTCTTTTTGTCATGAATTGGCAGGATCCTCAGTGCTCAGTCGTTCCAAGATACTGCAAATATCAATTAGCTAAATCTAAATGAAATTGTTTGAGTATACTCACGCTCTGGAATGGGTTCTTCAACATATGGTTCAGTACGAAACTCCCAAAGTCTACACCAAAAATGTTAAAGCTATATGTGCTTTTTTTTTTTTTAATGTAATGACTGAAAATAAGGATTAAAGCTAATTTTGCAAATTTCCTCTAAGTCATCATTTTGCAGGAGGAATGGAGCCGGGGAGCTGGTTGCTGAACTCTGGGTTAACTGTGTAAAGGTGTCTTGTGTTTCTTAGCATGTATGTTCTCCACTCCCTCTGCTTCCTCCTTCTTAGGAAGACAGGCTGAAGGAGTTGGGGTTGTTCAGCCTGGTAAAGAGAAGGTTCAGGAGGGACCTCAGAGTTGCTTCTCAGTACCTGAAGGGCTACAGAAAGGCTGGGGTAGGACTTTTTAATAGGATATGTGATGGAAGGACTGGAAGTAATGGATGTAAATTAGAAGATGGCAGTTTCAGGCTAGATATAAGAAAGAAGTTCTTTCCTGTGAGGGTGGTGAAACACTGGAACAGGTTGCCCAGAGAGGTTGTGGATGCCCCTTCTCTGGAGGTGTTTAAGGCCAGGCTGGACAAGGCACTGAGCAGCCTCCTGTAGTGGGAGGTGTCCCTGCCCATGCCAGGGGGGTTGGAACTTGATGATCTTTAAGGTCCCTTCCAACCCAATGTATTCTGTGATTCTCTGGTGGTAGCTCCATGTTCTTGGTCTGTGACAGCACTGGTTGTGCTGCTCTGCAGTGTGAGGAGATGGAGTGTTTGGTGCCTGCCTGGTGCAGGTGATGCTCCTTCCCATTGTAGAGCCTTCAAACCAGGAGTCAGGAACCCTCTGCTAGAAAAGGGTTTGGCCTGGGTATTGCATGTTCTAAGTGTGAACGAGTTTGTCTTAAACATTTATCTAACTTGGCTTGAGGGGGATAAGCAGGTTTTCTACAAGGATGGCTTTTTCCTTAAGATATGTATTATCAATGATGATGAGACAAGACATGCTCATCTTTCTCTCTGAATTTTTTTCTCTTTCATTATTCAGTTTTACATTTTTATGTCACTTCCAGTTCTCTCATCAGAGTGAAATGTCTCAGAGACTAAAAAAGCTGGAAGCTACAGAGGGGTTGGAACTAAATGATCTTTAAGGCCCCTTCCAACCCAAACCATCCTATAATTCTATCAAGCAGCAAGTATAAATCAGAAGCCCAGTGTTTGTTTTCCTTTTTTTAACATTCCTGTAGGAAAAAATGTACATAAAAGGTCTGTCTGCTGACTTGCACTGATTGGGGGAAGCACAAAGAGCTGAGGAAGGGATTCGGAAGGAAGAGATAGAGAGCTCAGTCTTGACTCATGGAAGATGCTTTCCTGGATCCAATGTTTTTCCATAAATCTGTCCCTGTCGTGGCATCAAGTCTCTTTACATGTAGAGTCCACCCAGTAGCAGAAGCACTCAGCCTGTTCCCAAATGTTCTCCTATGACAGATTTCTTTTTACCCCTCAGCAAAAGCAGGTAAAGAATGGGGGAAACCAGAAACCATCATGGAGTGGAAAGGGATTTTCTGTTTCTGGGTGCTTTGAAAAGGGGCATTTTGAGAGCAGATTTTTTGTATGTACTGGAACCACAAACCAGCAGGGGCTTAGCCTGGTGGGTGAGAGGATGTGGCAGGCCAACCCTTGTAGGTGTTCAGTCAGGAGAAAACTATTTTCCACAGGATTTCAGAGTGGAAACTTAAGGTTTCCTCGAAGTATTCCCAAGGAGAGCAGATGTGCCAGTGATTAATACATTTCCAATAAGGGTAGGAATTGAAACTTGGTTCTTGCTTCATGGGGTGATGCCCACTGAGGCAGAACACCTGATTTATCTGGTTCTTTGGTGGCCAGTTTGTGACTGGAAATGTTTGGAGACTGTTTTGAAGCTGTGCAGAAGAGGGTTCTTGCGTCATCCAGAAAATGCTGTGAGTCAGTGAAGTCCTGAGGGAGCTGTAACGGCTCAAACAGAAACTTGGAAAACTAAATGGGGATGGATTTAAAGATATACAGCATTTGTGGTCATTGCTCTGTGTAGGGATGGTCTGCCTTTGTCGAGGTTCTTGGTGAGGAAGGGGTTCAAGAAGGACTTTGCTGATGAAAATACAAGTGGAGCTTTATAAGAGCAAACCACCCGGGGCAGGGTGTGGGTCTGGAAGAGGGTGTTAAGTGACTTCTGCTTGCCATTATACTCAGTATTTTGGTATTCAGAGAATCTCCATGAATTCTTCATTGATATGTGTGTTTTGGTATGTTAATGAATAACTTATTAGGAGGCACAGGAAGGAAGGCAGGGGGGCTGCATCTCCAATTGGCCCCTGCTCATCCTTTTCTTTAACATTTTCAGCTGCCTTCAGCTTTGAGTTGATTGCTGCAACATAAGATGCTCTGCTCTGGAGCAGCTGTGTTGGGATTGCTCTTGGGCCTTTTTATCTACCCCAGGACAACAAAGTCCTGCCAAAGAACCAAAATGTTTTGTGAACACCCACACAAATCCTGTCCAGGTCTTAGGGGGATGGCAGAAGCACTTGCTGGTGCTGGGGAGGTTTGCTGTTAGTGGACACCATTCCTTCTCTTCATGGCACCCACAGCCAGACAAAATGGGTTCATTCCTTCCTTCAAATGTTGATTCAAAGGAAGTCACTTGAGGGATTAAGTTGTGCTCTCCTGAAAATGCCAGAGATGAAATCGCCAAAGTCTGTTGAGATATTGCTGGTGCATTGGTTGTTTTATTGGAAAACTTTCTGATGCCATTCACTGTAGTATTTGGGCACCTCAAATATGAAGGTGAATTAATATTTGTAGTATTTCTAGAGGGGAAAAGTATTTATATAAAAGCATAACAGTGAGGTCAAAGATAATGTCTTGTGTTTCACATATACCCTTTTCTGGAGGTGTTTAAGGCCAGGCTGGATGAGGCATTGAGCAACCTG